>JAABKJ010009537.1:0-11179 GCA_011634705.1 Andricus grossulariae
ATGTCATCTTCTACATGTACACAAATTTTCAAGCTTTTCCGAGTCACCGCATGAAACCATGAAAATTCGCACCTTTGGCAGGTCGCCACCGCTCACCTCTTCCACTGAGACCCGTAAGGTATGCATTTTTACTTTCGTCATCGTCAGTCGAAATTGTCAGGTAAAAATTGTCCTTAAGCCTATCATAGCACCATTTATGTCATGAGCTCTTGGTCTATTAACTCCACGCGCAGAACTTTCCTCTACTGCCTGTTTACATTATATGCTGTTGCCTTAAGAAAAAAGGTTTAACTTTATAATACAAGCCAATTAAAAATGATATAGCGCGAATTTATAATAATTTATATGCAAAAAGATCTTCATTCGTAAGCTCACCCATTTAGAAGGATTTCAATTTAAGCCAAACAATGCTGAATTTTTCAATATAAAAATTATTCCAACGCTGATAAGATTTCTATTAAAAATGGTTACCTCAAATTTGTAATATTTCATCAAGTGAAAGTATTTACTTCGAAACAAATGAATTTGCATAGGTGCTAGTTTCAAGGTAATTTGTCGCATTTAGAAAATACGAAATTGTTATTATTGATTTTCCTTGGTGTCTTTTCAGCTAGAATTTATTAATTATAAAGAATATGAAGCCAGGGTACTTTTTTTTGAAGACCTGGCGGCGCCAAGCCACTTTTTTGTCACATGGAAAACTTTGTCAGTTATGGGCCATCCATAACCTACGTTACCAAGTTTGGGCACTTTTTACCTCCCCCCTCCTTTTCACGAAAGTAACGTAGGCGTTAGCTAAAGACGGATTTTACGAATCTAAATTCCTCTAAATAAAATAAATGTAGATAGAATATTGGATTCAATACGAAACACTCTAAATTACTAAGATTTCAAGCCGAAATATGTTGCTAAAAGACGAATTTTCAACCAAAAAAAATAATTTTCAACCAAACAGTAGCACAAACAACCAAATAGATGATGTTTTTAGTGAAAGAGACGAGTTTTTCAAGAAATAGTTCAAGATTTAGCCAAATAGTAAAATTTTCAATCCAAAAGGATGAATTTTTAACAAAATAGTTGAATTTTCGACCAAAAATAATGAGTTTAACAAAATAGTTAAATTTTCCACAAATTATTAGATTTGAAAAAAACAACATAAATCTAATAGAATAGAATATAAATGTATAAAATTTCCACCAAAAATAGAATAGTTATATTCCAAAATAAAAAATCTTCTACAAAAAGTAATTTTTAACAAAAAAATAATTCTCAACCAAACAGTAGCATGAACAACCAAATAGATAATTTTTTTAGAGAAAGAGACGAGTTTTTCAACAAAGAGTTGAAGATTTAACCAAATAATGAAATTTTTAATCCAAAAGGATGAATTTCTAGCAAAATAGTTGAATTTTCGACCAAAAATAATGAGTTTAACAAAATAGTTAAATTTTCTACAAATTATTAGTTTTGAGAAAAAATGTAAATCTAATAGAATAGAATATAAATGTATCAAATTTCCATCAAAAATAGAATAGTTATACTCCAAAATAAAAAATCTGCTACGAAAAGTAATTTTGAACAAAAAAATAATTTTCAACCAAACAGTAGCGTTAACAACCAAATAGATAATTTTGTTTAGTGAAAGAGACAAGTTTTTCAAAAAATAGTTGAAGATTTAACCAAATAGTAAAATTTTCAATCCAAAAGGATGATTTTTTAGCAAAATAGTTGAATTTTCGACCAAAAATAATGAGTTTAACAAAATGTTGAATTTTCCACAAATTATTAGATTTGAATAAAATGTAAATCTAATAGAATAGAATATAAATGTATAAAATTTCCACCAAAAATAGAATAGTTATACTCCAAAATAAAAAATCTGCTGCAAAAAGTAATTTTGAAGAAAAGAATAATTTTCAACCAAATAGTAGCATTAACAACCAAATAGATAATTTGTTAGTGAAAGATACGAGTTTTTCAAAAAATAGTTCAAGATTTAACCTAATAGTAGAATTTTCAATCCAAAAGTATGAATTTTTAACAAAATAGTTGATTTTTCGACCAAAAATAATGAGTTTTATAAAATAGTTAAATTTTCCAAAAATTATTAGATTTGAAACGAAAATATAAATCTAATATAAAAGAATAGAAGTGTATAAAATGTCCACCAAAAATAGAATAGTTATATACAAAAATAAAAAATCTGCTACCAAAAGTAATTTTGAACAAAAAAAACGAGTTTTCAACAAAATCGTTAAATTTTTAACCAAAATAAGTAATTTTCCACCAAGAACATTAATGTTCTATGAAAAAGACGAAGTTTGAACAATGTATATAAATATTCAACAAAATTATTTAATTTGAAATCCAAAAAGATGAATTATCTACAAAAGAGTTGATTTTTCAACCAAAAAGTTTAATTTTCTACCAAATTGTTGAATTTTTTAGCAAAAATTTAATTTTCATCAAGCAAGATTAATTTTCTACCCAAACAGAAGACTTTTCAACCAAATACATGAATTTTCTACCAAATAGTTGAATTTTTAACTTATCCAACATACAGGCTAAAATTTCACCAAAAATGAAATAGTTAAATTTTCAGGTAAAAACTCTTACAAAAAAATAACATTCGGCAAATAAAAAAAAAATATCCAACAAAATTGTTAAATTGTCAACCAAAATGATGAATTTTCGGAAGATTAATGTTCTATAAAAAAAAAACGAATTTTTAACCCAAAACTTGAACTATCAACTGAAAAATATAAATTTTTATCATAAAATGGAATAGTTTAATTGACAGTTTAACAAATTCATTTTCAAGCAAACATGATGTTAGAACATTTATTTCATTGTAGAAAATGTACGAAATTTCTCAAAAACATACAGTCAAATATAAATAGCTAATTTTTTCATGTATTTTCTTGCAGGGAATTAAAAAAGATTAAAAATAAAGTATAAATTTCTACAATTCAAAAATTTGTATAACTTTTCATTAATATATATTTTTTTCATTTTTGTAAAAATCTACAAGGTATTAGAGAAAACTACAGGATATTACATTTTTTAATTTGGGTGATTGACGTCATAAAAAAACTTTCAAATTCAAGTAAATTATTGTAGAAAATTAAAAATCTTTACAACAAAAATATAAGATTTCACTAAAGTTGAAATATTGGGAAACTTTTTAATATTTATGTGAAATTATTGAATCTTGATGCATAAATGTCAATTGAACAATTATCATTTTAGAAAAAAATTAAGTTAGTTTAGGTGATATTTACAACTTTGGAGTGTTAAAAGCTTGAATTTTATATGCGTAAATTATTGAGCGTTTCAATTAACATTTTTTTAAGCTTTAATTTAAAAAGTTTAATTTCAATGACCGTGATCAATTCTGTCTGAATTGTTCAATTTTTATTTGCAGTCGAAAAGATGTTCTTTTTCGACCTAGGATGACAAATATTGAAATCATTGCCATGACTTATAATTTCAAATGACATATGTATATGATGTCTAATTGATTGCTATATACTTGAAGAAAATCAAACTTAAGTTTTATTGATGTTTAATAACAATTTTTCATTATTGTCTTTTAATATTCTACCATTCTTTTAAAGTTTAGATGCAGAAGCTTTTTTTAATAGTGATCATGTACACATCTTAACTTAAAATTATCTCCTTGCAATATTATAAATATCTGTCGTCCTAGGTCGAAAAAAAACAACTTTTTCGCTGCAAAACCTTTAAATTCCTGTAGAATGTTGTATTGCACTTTTTTTAATTCTTGTAGAGAATTGAAACTACAATAAAATACAACAATGTACACAAAAATACGAAAAAGTACAAAATTTGACTCCATGATAGAAAAAAGTTGCACTTTCCTTTAATTTTGGTTATAATTCATTGTATTTATTTGTAGATTCCTTTAAAAATAGTCATTTTTTCTTTTAGGTCTACACTACTATGTACAATTTAAATATGTTTTGGATATGAAAATTTTCGATTTTCATACTTTTGAACGGATAATAATTGAAGTATGAAAAGGATTGCCTGAATAATACTACAAATTTTAACGGTTTGAATTTAAAAACAAACTATTTTAAGGGTTTTCATCTAAAATTGTAGACAAATTTCAGTTTCAATTGAAAAATGTGTCAAATTCAATTTTGCAATACTGACGGCTTCAATTTTAAAATTTCTCAACTAATTAAGTTTACATATTTTTAATATATGCAATACGTAATATTACGATTCTGAAAATGGTGACTTTAAACCTTTTACTTTCGAAACATATTATTCATCAAGAACCAGTTCGATAACACTGTTTTAGAACTTGAAGATGGTTTCAGTTGAAACCATATTTTCATAAAAAAACTAAAAGCCACGCAAAACAAAAAAGTCACAAAAAAAATCTACTTAGGGAGCGTTCACATATTACGTAACGTTATTTTCGACCTTTTTTAACCCTTCCTTCCACTTTGTAACAGACCATAACATTTCTTTCGGACCCCCTCCCCCTCAACGTCATTACGTAACATTTTTTATTATATTAAAAAACATTGTACATTTTTTTGTTTTACAGGATCTTGAAAAATATTAGGAAAAATTCAAGTCGTTTTAAAAAATATTTAGGACCTTTAGAAGTTTGGAAGAAATCAAAAACTATTTGATACATTTTTTGGAAATGTTTCTAAGTTTTTAAGTATTGTTATTCTTTTGAAACCCTCTTAAAATCCTTAAAATATTTTCAACTGACTCGAATTTTTCCTAAAATTTTAAACAATCATTAAAAATGTAAAAAATTGTGTTAAAATCTTCCGAAATTTCCCAGAAATATTAAGCAAAATTTTCATTGTCTTGAAACCTTTCAAATTGTTTGAAACTTCTAAAGTTTTTGTTTGGAATCTTTAAAAATGTACATTGTGTAAAATCTTTTCGAGTTTAAAATTCTTTTTGAATCTGCTCAAGTCTGATAAATATTTCTTGACTTTAACCAATTTTTTTATTGTTTAATTTTACCAAATTAAAACATTTCGCTTTAAAATATGCTACACTATTTTTCAAAATTGTAGGATATCGTTTGAAATGTTTTGAAATCGTTTTCAATTTTTTTTTTAAGTTTATTTTTCAAAATAAAAAATCATTTAAGATTTCCCCAAGAACCTTAAGAAAATTTTTCTTTTTTTTTAATCCAGAATTTCTAAACCTTCTAATCTTTTTAAATTATTCAAATTTTTTCTGAATTTCCTTTAAATTCTGAAAAATTGAAAAAACTGCCTTAAAATCTTCCAGATTCTTCTATGTCAATTTTAGAAATATTTCGAAATGTTTTGAAATATTTTTGATATTCTCTTTAAATTAATTTTTCAAAATAAAAAATTATTTTAATTTTTCTCAGGAACCTAATGACCTTTTTTCATATTCTTGAAACCTTACAATATTTTAAAACTATTTTTATAAGTTTTAATTCTTTTTGAATCGTTTCAAAACTTCTAAATATCTTTTAAACTCACTTAGATTTTTCCTAAAATCATCTAATATGGCAAAATTGTAAAATTTTGCTTTAAAATCTTTTAAACTATTTGTAAAAATGTTAGACAAAAATTCAAAATATTTTGTAATCTTTTTCAATTTTATCTTAGAATTCATTAAATAAATCATTTGAAATTACCCCATGAATCTTAAGAATATTTTTTTCACCCTGCCAGATTCAATTTACCTAAAAATTGTTTAAATTCTGAAAAATTAAAAAACCCTTTTCAAGTTGAAGTATTGTCTAGAAATAAATAGAACAATATTTTGATGTGAGACTGAATGCTTGTTAAATATTCGTTTTAATCATACAAATATTAAAATTAATGACAAGAAAAAAAGTATTATCTTTTTGTTATTGAATTTATATAAATATAATTTTTATAAGATTCTTGAGAAAATTGAAAAAGATTTTCTGATGTTTCAGATATGTTAAAAAAGAATCTAGAAGACTTTACACATTTCTTTCTTTTACAGGATCTTGAAAAATATTAGGAAAAATTTAAGTCCTTTCAAAAAATATTTAGGACCTTTAGAAGTTTGGAAGAAATCAAAAACTATTTGATACATTTTTGGAAATGTTTCTAAGTTTTTAAATATTGTTATTCTATTGAAACCCTCTTAAAATCCTTAAAATATTTTCAACTGACTCGAATTTTTTCCTAAAATTTTAAAAAATCATTAAAAATGTAAAAAATTGTGTTAAAATCTTCCAAATTTTCCCAGAAATATTAAGCAAATTTTTTGTTGTCTTGAAACCTTTCAAATTGTTTGAAACTTCTAAAGTTTTTGTTTTGAATCTTTAAAAATCTACATAGTGTAAAATCTTTTCGAGTTTAAAATTCTTTTTAAATCTGCTCAAATCTGATAAATATTTCTTGACTTTACCCCATTTTTTTATTGTTTAATCTTACCAAATGAAAACATTGCGCTTTAAAATATGCTACACTATTTTTTGAAATTGTAGGATATAGTTTGAAATGTTTTGAAATCTTTTTCAATTTTTTTTTAAGTTTATTGTTCAAAATATAAAATCATTTAAGATTTCCCCAAGAATCTTAAGAAAATTCTTTTTTTTTTTTAAATCTTTTCAGAATTTCTAAACCTTCTAATCTTTTTAAATTATTCAAATTTTTTCTAAATTTCTTTTAAATTCTGCAAAATTAAAAAAACTGCCTTAAAATCTTTTAGATTCTTCTATGACAATTTTAGAAATATTTCGAAATGTTTTGAAATATTTTTATTATTCTCTTTCAATTAATTTTTCAAAATAAACAATTATTTTAATTTTTCTCAGGAACCAAATGACCTTTTTTCAGTTTCTTGAAACCTTACAACATTTTAAAAATATTTTTATAAGTTTTAATTCTTTTTGAATCGTTTCAAAATTTCCAAATATCTTTTAAACTTACTCAGGTTTTTCCTCAAATCATCTAATATTGCAAAATTGCAAAATTTTGCTCTAAAATCTTTTACACTCTTTTTAAAAATGTTAGAAAAAAATTAAAAATATTTTGTAATCTTTTTTAATTTTCCCTTAGAATTCATTAAATGAATCATTTGAAATTACCCCATGAATCTCAAGAATGTTTTTTTCACTCTGCTAAATTCAATTGACCTAAAAATTGTTTAAATCCTGAAAAATAAAAATCGTCTTGAAATCTTCCATATTCTTTTTCCACACATTTTGGTATCTTCAAAACTTAAAATTATTTTTTAAAAATAAAACCTAGGCCATTTAAAATTTTCCCAGAAATCCTTTAAAAAAATTAATCTCAAATCTCTCAAAATTATTAAAAAGCTTCTGAATTTTTTTTCGAAATCTTCGAAATAAGTTTCTGCCCATAATTTCATTTTTCTTATCTCTTTGAAAATGTAAAAAAGCTTGCAAATTATAGTGTGGTAGCAAAATCTTAAGAACAGAATTATTTCCCAATACTAACCAATTATTTAGAATTTAGTAAGATCGCTTTTTTTAAATAGGACATGCAATTGAAAGTGTTACGTAATCGGGTAAAATACCCCCCCCCCCACACTTAACCTATTACTTATTGACTAAAATCTTAAAATAATACTTACTGCATTCAATTTTGTGTGATGAAGGTTTCGTTTCATTATCAGATGTCTTGAGAGGACGTTTAGGTTTGGGAACCGTCAAAGGATAAGACTGTGTCCTATCGTCCGAAACACGTTTTCTATTATTCTCGGATTCTTCCATGATAATACCTTAAAGAGTATGAACAATAAGGTCTGGCTACATTTTTGCATTACAATAGAAAGTGCAAAATACGTTTGAAAGACAAAAAGTAAAGTTAAATTTCTGCTGTGATTCTTCTGATATTAGGTTCTTCTGCTGTGACCGCGCAGTAAAGTATATTAGAAATGTTATATTTTCGGTGGGTATATATTTTTCAAAGCATTATTTTACATTTCTAACCTACCTTAAGACATTTGCGAATAGATACGAACAATTCAAGTACTGGTTATACAACTCCATATAACACATCAATCTGACGAATAGTACTCAAGGTCAAAGCGCGAACTTGACTCAAGAAAAGAGGTAACTACAACCTTGGAACCGAAAGGCCCAGAAAGAAGGCCGAGGAGAAGGGGTAGCAACGAACGCAAGCTCGGTTCTGCGAAAATAAACTTACACAGTACACTCCCGGTAGCTGCTAGTCTGACGGGGCTGTAGGGGAGTATAATTCCAAGAATTCGGGATTTATTAAGTACACTTATTAGCAAAAAGTGGAACTTACGGAGCTCGCAGTTAGCGGGAGTGTACTGTACATAAATAAGAGGTCATAAAGCGCTAGTAACCGAAGGCGTATCGAAAAGCCGCATTTCATACGTCTCACGCGCTAGGTGTCACGTTTTTAGTTGAAATGTTTCTTTTGGCATATATTTGGTCCTTAAAACGCTCAGTAATAGTGCCCGAAGATCAGGTTATAAATTTCTGCTTGGAAAAGTTTACACCAAGCAGTGCTAAAAGTTATAATGTCCGCCACGACAATGTCACACTTAGTGGTTGTATATTACAAATTGCAGGTATGTACACAATTCGATTTCTATATTTATATGCTTGCAAAATTATGTGCAACAATTTGTATCGACAATTGTTTGGAAATTGTTTTTGTTTGAAATTGATAATTACTAATATTTACTTCTGAAAGCTGGTGAGAATTTGAAACTGTCGGTAAGAAATACATATAACAAAAATTGTTTCATAAAAACATATTTTCAAAAACGTAAAATTTATGTTTCCGAAAATTAAAATGAATCTGTAAATGATGAACATTTTTAGAGGTCTTGGCCTTATTTGAAAGGTCAGTCTCCGTACTATTTTTCTAAATCGTTCAGATATTTTTATAATTTTTTTCTTAGATTTTCCGGTAGGGTCAAACTGCGTGCAAAGAAGTAAACAAATTCAAAACATTTGTAAGTACTTACAAACATTTTTTTAACCTCATTATTTATCATATTTTGCTATATTTTAATAATATTTATAAACAAATAAACATATAACTGTTTTGAATGTTTTTAATCATGAGGTGAGTTCAATTATTATTTTTAATTTTGTGACCTTTTTGAACCAAGTTAGACTTTATGGTAAAAGCAAGGAAATATTTTATTTTCAATACTTCAATAATTTAGAAAAATTATTAGATTGGCGATTTGTGAGATGATCTTAAATTGCAGGTCACTCTCAGTCTTTTCCTAGTTTTTCCACGTCAAGATTGCTCAATTTTGAAAATGCCTAATTAACATTTAAAATGGGTTTTTTAATTTCAAAATAGTAAATAAAATTTAAAAATAAAGACGAATTTTATAAGATAGTTGAATTTTCTACCAAGGAAGATGAAATTTAAAAATATATATATTTGGCAACCAAACAGTTGTATTCAGAACCAAATAGTTGAATTTTCAAGCAAAGAAGACGTATTTTTTAGAAGACAGTTAAATTCGTAACCCAAAAAGTCGTGCTTTCTATAAAAAACGACGAATGTTCAAGAAAAGAGAATGAATGGATAAGGTATACCTTCAATTAAGAAAATTACTTTTTCAACTAAAAAAACGAATTTTCAAAAAAATAGTTTAATCTTCAACCAAAACGTAGTATTTTTGTTACCAAAATAGATGAATTCTGAACCAAAAATATAATAGTAGACTTTTCAATTAGAAATAAATAACTTTCAAAGAACAATAGTTTGGATAGTTTGGTTAAAAATTCTGCTGTTTGGTTGAAATTTTTACTGTTTCGTTGAAAATTGAAGTATTTTATTAAAAAGTCATATTTTTTGTCAAAAATTAAAGTATCTAGTTGAAAAATTATCTTTTCAATTGAAAATTCAAATATTTGGTTAAACATTCCTGTATTTTATTGATCATTCGTATTTTTTGGTACAACATTAATCTTCTTGGTTGAAAAATCATCTTTTCGATTAAAAATTCAACTATATTGGGTGGAATGTTGAACGCTTCTGTTGAAAATTCGTTTTTTTATTTAAGATTCATCACTTCAGTCAAAACTTTATCTCCTTGGTTGAAATTAAACTATTTTGTTCAAAATTTCTCTTTTTTTTTCATGGAGAATAAATTCTTTTAACTGAACATATAACTAATCAATTTTTAATTGGAAATTGATATTTTTATTGAAAATTGATCTTTTCATCCTTTCATGGAAATTTAATCTTTTTTGGATGCAAATATATGAAAAATCAGCTACTTGGTTTAAAGTTTAATTACTTTGTAAAACAAAAAATATCGTTTCTTCTTGTCTTAAAGATTCATGATTTAAGAGAAAATTTTATCTTTTTTGACTAGGGTAGCAATATAGTTTTTTGTCGATGGAAGGCCGGCTTTTGATCTACTAGATCGGCAATATAGACTTAACTTCGAATCCCAGCGAATTTAGAAAGGGATTTTTCCACATGTATCTGAGAATAAAAATTATTTCGCTTTCAGACTAGGAGATCAAAAGCGGTCATTCCACCGACAAAAAAAAACTAATTCAGGATTTTAGTTAAAAAGAGAACTATCTAATTGTAAATTAACTTTTTTCTTGACAACTACATGTTTTCGGGTACAAAATTCAACTACTTTGTAGAAAATTCGTCTTCTTGGCTTCAAAAGATAACTTTTGGGAGAGAATTAAATTTTATGATAAAAAACAACATTTGAGTTTCTTTATCATTGAACATAAAGGACCCCGCACAAAAAAAACTACCCATAATTGGTCCAAGTCATTTTGGGAAATTTTTTCTAGTTTCATAGATTACAAAACAAATAAGTGTCAGCGGAATCCATCGAAAGCCACTTTCCCATGTATTTTGTGCGATTTCCTTTCGCATTTCGAAAGTTTCGAAATGAAACTTTCAACGGCACACTGATAATAATCAGCACAGGTCGACACATGAATACACATGAATAATAAATTCGTGACTGCATGTAAGGAAGAAATAGGTGTGTTAAGCTGGCACAACACTATTGCAATATTGAGATATTACCTGTATCACTATTTAGAGCACATTTAAGGCTAATTTAATGCCCTATTGAGAAATTTAATGCTAAACGTTTTTTATAAAAAAAGCTGATTGCGCTAGCTTAACGTTAAGCTAGCACCACCATACCCGTAAAAGTCGTTAAA
>JAABKJ010009538.1:0-11179 GCA_011634705.1 Andricus grossulariae
ATTTTCAACCAAAAAGATGAATTTTCAACCAAGAAGATTAACTGCTACCAAAACAGATTAATTTTCATTAAAATACACGGATTTTCGACAAAAAATAAAAAATATTTAACCGAAAAAAAAAGGATTTTTGAAAACAATAGTTACATTTTCAAACAAAGTGATGAACTTTTAACTAAAATGATGAATCTTTAACAAGAATAGTTAAATTTTTAATCAAAAGTTTGAAAAATGTTCAACAACAAAAATTTCACAAGAATAGTTAAAGTTTCATCTAGAATAGTAAAATTTTCAGTAAAAAAATTGATGTTCAACTAAAGAAAAAACTAATTTTAAACAAAATATCTCATTTAGCAACCAAGGAGATAAATTTTGAATTAAAATTATGAATCTTCAACCAAAAAATTAAGTTTTAATAAAAGAGTTCAACTTACTAACAAATTACTAATTACTAACAAACTGTTGAATTTTCAAGCCAAAAGGTGAATTTTCGACAAAGAAGAATAATTTTTTACCAAAAAAAGCGAATTTTTAACAAAATTGTTAAATTTTTAACCAAACTAATGAATCTTTGATAAAAAAAAATTCTCAACAAAAAGTGTAATAGTTGATATGATGACCAACAAATATTTCAATTTTCAATAAAGGAACTGTATAATCAACCCAAAAAATACTATTTTTCAACAAAAAAATTGAATTTTCGTTCAAGAAAGATTTTTCAATCAATTAAGAAAAAAATGTTATCCAAAATGTTGACTTTTCAAGCCATAAAAAGAAAGTTGAACTTACAATGCAGAAATTTGCATTTTATACCAAAGTAATTGAATTTTCAACTAAAAAAAACGAATCTTCAATATTTGTTAAATTTCTAACCAAAGAGATGAAGTTTTAAGTAAAATGATGCATCTTCAATCAAAAAATTAAATTTTCAACCCATCAGATGAATCTTTTACCAAAAAAGACAAATTTTCAGAAAAATAGATGATTTTTCAACTAAAAAAGATCGATTTTCAACAAAAAACAGAATATTTTATTTTTAAGTTAGGGAAATAAGTTTTAAACCAAATAAAATAAATAAAAAACCAATAAAAAAATGTCGACAAAAATTTAGTTAAATTTTTAGTTAAAAAATAAAAATACATGATAAAAAAAATAATTTTCAAGCAAAAAAGTTTATTTTCTACCAAAAAGAATAATTTTTGACAAAATACATGCATTTCCAACCAATTATTTGAATTTTCAATTAAATTTTCAACCTTATAGTTGAATTTTCAACCAAAATGGTGACATAGTCACCAAGAAAATTATTATTGTACCAGAAAATACACAGTTCCAACAAAATACAGATATTTTTGAACAAATAGTTGAATTTTCAACTGAAAAAGATAAATGTTCAGCCAAACATGGAATACTTAAATTTCCAGTTAAAAAAATAATTTAAAAGGAATGTAAACAAAATAGTTTAATTTGAAAAATAATTTTTTAACTAAAATGATGGATTATATACACAAAAAAATGAATTTTTAACAAAGTAGTTCCACTTTAAATTAAGTAGTTGAATTTTGAACCAAAAAAGGTTTTTCAGTCGCTATTCACGATAAGCAAAAATTTTGAAATTTTTATCATATAGTTATAGTGGAAGAAAAATTTGTTTGACCGAAGTCAAATTTACAGGATGATTCGAGCAAGAACTGATTCAAATATCCTGTAAATTACAGATTTTTTCGTTTTTTTTCTATGAGCTATTCGTCTTGAAAAATATGGAAAATCTCTAAAGTGTAAAATTTTTAAGTGAAATTAGTTATATTACAGGCACAATACCGTGTTGACTGTTATTTTTTTTCTGTAAAAAAAAAAATTTTCTGTAAAATCCATAACAAAATGTTGGAAAATTAACCAAGTTTTTTAAAGACATTAAAAATTAAAATAATAAATTTTCTGACAAATGACACAAGGTATGGAAAAAAATTAATGAAAAAAAGTTGTTCACCCAAAAAAAAAACAGCAAGAAATTTACCATTAATGACACGAAGTGCAATAAAGTGTTAATTAACAAAAAATGTTTGATAGATGCGCACTTCTTTCACTTATAAAAACAAGACAATAAAAATATATTTGTTTTAATATCAATGCATATTATGAATTGTAATAATATACATTTATTGAAATCATACATTTTTTAGGGTAGCTGAGATTTAATACAAAATAAAGTATAAATATCAAAGTAATCATGAAAAAATTTTTGAATAGGCAGTCCCAGACCGAGGTATCGAAATGAATATAATATACATTCGATATGAGAATATGTTCGTTGAAGCCGAAGGAGTTTTAACAAAAGAGAATTCACAATCAACAAATTACAGTTGTCGATGCCTTTGACCTATAATGTCAAAAGATCTGCGCACAAGTGTGAGGTAAATACAATATTGAGCACGAAGCGCGAGATAAATATATTATTAAGCGCGAAGCGCCAGATTCAACAGTAGCGTATTCCAGGCGCGTTCTAACCTGCGAGCGATGAGGGCAAATTTTGTTAATTGAAAAATGAGTGTTTATTGCGCCGGAAACAGGCAACACTCTGACTATTGTGTACGCTGGGCTGCCGCCGTTGCGGGTTTCTGGCGCCAAAATACAGTCCATTTTCAATTACAAAAAAAAAGCAAGAACATTTTCCGAAAAAAGCTCTCTGTATAAACTGGTATAATTGCCCTTAGATTATGGGGTAAAAATATTAGGTTCAACAATTCATCCTTTTAGACATATAGTGGATCAAGCGAAACAGAGATTCTTTTGAAGCTCCTTAAGGCCATGTGACGAGTGGGTCACGTGACCGGCTTTCTACCTTACCGACACTTTTTTGATTTGTAAACTTATTTTCACACGAATAGTCACATCGAGTTGAAAATTTGAGATAATAAATAAGGAGCACTAAGAAACGCGCATCTGGTCTTCAATTTTTATAATTATGAAAAAAGCAAAATAAAAAAAAAATAAAAATTATTTACAAAAAAAGCTTTTTTTATAATTATAAAAATGTAGGTCCAGGGCCGCGTTTCTTAGTGCTTCTTATTTATTATCCCAAATTTTCAACTCTATGTGGCTATTCGTGTGAAAATAAGTTCACAAATAAAAAAAGTGTCGGTAAGGTAGGAAGCCGGTTACGTGACCCACTCGTCACATGGCCTTAGGTCATATCTCGGGAACCCGTAAAGATATTTAAAGTCTTATTGACTTAAATTAAAGATAATATTTCAAAGATTACGTTCTATCGATTCCAGTTTTCTTCAACAGCTTTCCTGAATCATAGCTCTGGATTTCTATACATTTAGAAAACCCAAACAATATGGGTATTTATGAAAAAGTCTTGAAATTTATAGTTCACATTTGAGCCCCCCCTCGAACCTTCGTCGGAAACCCACCTCTTAGATTTTCATACTAAAACACCAACAATATAGATGTTTATGAAAAAGTCCCCCCCGGGCTCAAATTTAAACTCTCCTCTTTTAGAGGGGGGGGGCGCCCCCAACGGATTGCCATACTTTTCGAAACCCCCAGCAATATGGGTGTCTGTGAAAAGGTCTTGGAGAGTCGAGTTCAAATTTAAGTTGACCCCCCCCCCCCTGCTAACCATCCAGAGGGAATGTAAAGGTTTATCGTTGAGTACGAAAGACTCAGAAGGAGAATATAAAATATATACAATTTTGAAAAATTGTTTAAAAACTTTCATTAGAAGGTGGTAAAAAAATGTCTCTGAAAAGGGTGCTATTATTAGTTTAAATTATTATTATTGCAAGAACCGTTTTCAGAGTGAATTATTTCGTTTCTTTTTAGTAATTTTGAAATTTGGTAAAAGCTTGTTTAAATTTTTTATTTGAAATTATATATTTTTATTGGAATAAGTGCAGCCAATGAAAGAGAATTGAAGTGTCTCGGTCTCTTCTCTGAAGAGTGGAAGGCCTTAGTCGCATCGCGTCGAGGCCTCAAAAAAATGAGGACATTCCATGGAGCGTGGGGAGCAACGAGTGTTAAATGAGGATCCGGATTTGGATTTGGGTACAGTGAGCCGAGCGGCCCCGTCGAGAGAGGAATGGCGCCATTCAAAATTCATGGTACAAACTTATGCCTCATTATATTCAACAGATCGGTATCGATTACTTTTCCATTACCACGATGGCCTTCTTATTGTGCAGAAAAACGCTGCGAATTTTTGAGTTTCGAAATTAAATTTTTTTTAAGGCCATATGACGAGTGGGTCACGTGACCGGCTTCCTACCTTACCGACAATTTTTTTATTTGTAAAATTATTTCCACACGAATAGCCACATCGAGTTGAAAATTTGGGATAATAAATAAGAAGCACTAAGAAACGCGGCTCTGGTCCTCAATTTTTATAATTATGAAAAAAGTTTTTTTTGTAAATAATGTTTTTTGTGGCTTTTTTCATAATTATAAAAATTTAGGACCAGAGCGCGTTTTTCAGTGCTTCTTATTTATTATCCCAAATTTTTAACTCTATGTGGATATTCGTGTAATAATAAGTTTACAAATAAAAATAGTGTCGGTAAGGTAGGAAGCCGGTCACGTGACCCACTCGTCACATGGCCTTAAGTGAGAAAAAATAATTATAATAAAGTACTTTAAATATTGGAGAGTCCTCAATTGCAGACATTAAAAAAATATACTATAAATATTCAAAATTCATGAATCTTCAATACCGAAATTTAAAAAGGAGAGAATTTCGAATTGCAAATCGTTTATGTTGATGAATGTTCATTTGCAAATCTTCAAAAATTAAGGATTTTCAACTGATTACATCACTTCAGATTGCAAACTTAAAAAATTATTGAGTTATCAAAATTGTAGAACCTTAAGTTGCAAATTGTTCAAATTGAAGAATTTTTAATAGTGAATTTTGAAAATTGTAAAATTTTTAATTACAAATCGTTAAATTCAAAGAATTTTCAATTGTAAATCATAAAAATTAAACTATTAAAAAAATCTAAATTAGCTTCTTTTAAACTATAAACATTTCAAATAAATGAGTCCTCAGTTGCAAATCTAAAAAATAGGAAAATTTGAAATTTCGAATCGCTTATATTGAAGAATTTGTAATCGTGAATCTTCCAAATTCAACTCAAAATTAAATCATTTTAAACTACAAACCTTCAAATTAATAAGTCTTCAAAAACGTAGAAGCTTGATATCTAAATCTTTCAAATTGAAGAACTTTCAGTTGTATATTTTCAAAATTGAACTATCAAAAAAACGTTAAAAATTACATACATTTATAATATAAATTTTGAAAATTGTGTAATTTGCAATTCTATATTTTAAAAATTCAAGAATATTCAATTGTGACTATTCAAAACAATTGTAGGACTTTATGTTGCAGATCGTTAAAATTATAGAATTTTTAATTGTAAACCTTCAAAATTGAATTATTCGAATAAAAAAGTTAAAAATTACCTAATTTAGATTTCAAACATTTTCAATTACTGGAAATTCAATTGTAAATCTGAAAAATTTAAGAGTTTGAAATTTTGAAAATTTGCAATTAAAAATGGTGCAAGGTTTAAGTTGTATAATTAATTTTTGTTCAATTTTAATGATTCACATTTCAATTTCTTCAATTTGAAAGATCCAAAATGGAAAACTCTTGACTTTTGGTGTTCAAAATGATCGAAATTCGAGAATTTCCATTTGTAACTCTTCAAAATTGTAGAAATTTAAATTTCAAATCTCTAAAGTTGAAGATTGTTTAATTTTGAAAATTCACTGTTCAAATTTTTGAAATTTGTATGCTTCACATTAGAAAGTTCTTCAATTTGGAAGATTTAGAACAGAAAACTTGACTTTTGGTTTTGGAAATCATCCAAATTTAACAATTTTCATTGATGCATATTTAAACTTGAAGAGTTTTTAATTTAAAATCTTCAAAAATTATTTAAAAAAAATCATAATTACATAATTTTATATTAACTACATTGAATAGTGAAGAGTCTGCAAATTGCAAATGTTCAAACTTGAAGAATTTTCAATAACTAAAGAATTTTTAATTAGAAATCTTCAGAATTGATGAAGTTGAAATTTAAAATCGTTAAAATTAAAGAATTACAATTTCAAATATTAATAATTGCATTATTCACAAAAAACGTTCGAAACAACTTACCTTTAAAGAAAAAATATTAAAAATTGAATAATTTGTAATTCCTTAATTTTTATATTCAAGAATTTTCAATTGTAACTATTTATAATTGTAAAACTTTGAATGAAAAATCTTTAAAATTACAGCGTTTTTTATTAAACCAATTCAAAGTTGAAGAGTTTTCTATTGTCAATTTTGAAAATTGTACTATTCTAAAAAAATTCTAATCACATCATTTTAAAATATAAATATTCCAAATCAGTGAAATTTTAATTGTAAATCTTAAAAAATTTTAAATGAGTGATTTTGAAAATTTACATTAATTTTTTACCATAAAATATGAATGTTAAAGAAATGCATGAATTTTACACTAAAAAAGATTGATTTTCAAGCAAAAAAGTGACATTATTTATTTTTAATTTTTAGTTAACAAAATTAATTTGCAAGTTAAAAAAATATAATTAAAAAAAAATGAATTCTTAACCAAAGCAAATTAATTTTCAACCAAAACAGTGCATTTTGAAAGAGTGAGTCACGCTTACCCCGAAAGGGAAGTGGCTTAATGGTATAATAATAATAATAAACATGAATTTTCAACGAAAAAGTTCATATCAACAAGATACAGTTGAATTTTCCACCAAAATATTTGAATTTTCAACGCGAGTTTTCAACCCAAAAAGATGAATTTTCATCAAAACAGTTTAATTTTCAACAAAATAATTAATTTAAAAAAAAATTCTCGACAAATACTATAATAATAGAATGTTCAAATGGAAAATTGAGTAATGCTCAATTTAAAAAAGTTGTAAATCAAATAAAAACTAAAGGCGGTCGACTTTTTTAAAGAGCCAATTTCAGCTTTTTACATTTCGAAATAATTTATGTGCTTGTATTTTTGATAAAGAATTGGGTTAATTTTTTATTTGACAACAAAGTTTACTTTTTTTTTTAACTTTTCAGAAGTACATTTCAGAAGTATATCTGTACTAAAATTACCTAGAAATAATTTCTAATCAGTGCGAATAATTTGAAAAATTATTTATCACGTTATGAATAAATTAATAAACAAAAGTTATAATCCAGGACTGTCAATGTTTAGTTCATTCAAACCAAAAGTTTTTGGTATAAAATGTGAGGGAAATTAATGTTTCATTACGATTAATAAAAAGGAGATGCCATTCGGCAATTTATTAAACAATTTTTATAAACAAAATTACAATTTCAAAAAAATTATTCAATCAATTTTTATAAACAACAAAAGTATCATAGCTGAGAGTCATCGGAATGACATTGTTAGTCGATTCCTTAAAAAAATTGAGCGTTAGTTGAAAAATAGCGAAACTCTTAAATTGTTTGTGAAAATTGGTAAAATAATTATTATTTCTTGTAAATTTGTAAACTACAATTTTTAATTATTTTGAATTATTTCTAATAAAACATTAATTTCTTTTGCATTTTATACAAAAACTCTGTATTTGAATGAGCTAAATATTGCTATGGAAAGACTTAAACTATTTTTGTTAAGAAAAAAAATCTTATCGAATCAGTAAAAAATGGAGAAACTTTTTTTATAAAGTATTCAATAAAAATGTTTGAATATATTATATACGGCAATTAAAAATTTTTTTTTTTGCTTATTTATTCAATAACGCCAAGTTTTATAATGTTTAGAAAAGCTTTTTAAAATTCATTACAAAAATTTCTACAAATAGAACTTTATAAAAAAAGTTTCTTAATATATTTTATTGTTATTTCAATTGCATTTAAATTAAATTACCAATTTACTAAATTTGAAATAATTTGTTTGAGAATCTTGATGTTCGTTGTCAGCCTTAGGGTCAGGTGAATTAAATAAATTAAATTGTTTCAAAATTTTCAGAATGCAATTTTATTAACTCTGTAACAAATTACATAATTTCTGTTAGAGACGCAATTTACAATGATAAAATGTTTCTCTCTGGTGAGTATCGGCATTCGGCGGTTAGAAAGTTACATATAAAATAATAATTAATAATAAATAATAAAAATATACTGAAATTTCTCTTTTGATTTCAAGTTACATGTGGCAGTAAAATAAAATTTATGCAATATCACCCTATAGTTAAAATATATTAAGTTCACAAGTCAACAAATTTTTTTTTTATCCACACACCCATGTGTATCAAATCCAACGATGCGGACATAGACAATTTTTGCTTCCTCATAGAGGAAGCTTTGTAATAGTAACATTGTCCAAAAATTTTGAATTAATTGAATTAAACATTCCTCAATTAAAAAATTTCTAATGTAATGTTCTGAGTAATTTTCCGGATGTGTGTGTTTGGATGAGTGTGCTGACCGAAGTACTTCTAAAAATATTTATTGCATTTTTTTTAGCACTTAATAATATTTAAAAAATCGGGTTTCTTATAGTAAAACTTTTTCACTAACATAATTCAACATTGATGCATGAACGGAAACGATTCCTTGGTTCGAGACAAATCGATTGACCTATAATATTAATACATTTTATCAAAGAGTAAGGGAGTTATGGTCATTTATATTATATTAAAAATCGATTTTTACAGCAAAAATGTTCTCATTCTCATAATTTAAAGTTGACGTGTGAATAGAAAAGACGTGTTGATACGAGACGAATCGATCGAATTATAATATTGATACATCTCATTGAACATAATTGAAGTTATGGTAATATTAATTTTTTTCATTTAAAACTTAACTCTTAACTTAAATTAACTTAGCATAAAGCTGGGAAAGGAATAGGGTGCGACAGAATTTCCCCCTTCCCTTTTCCAATTCGAAAAATTACCATTTTAAATACAAAATTTGATTGGTCTTATTTGAACAATCACAAATGCTTCCTCTTCGAGGAAGCAAATACATGTGCTAAAGGTAAGCAAAGTGCTCGTGAAATGAGCACCATACAAATATAAATACAAATAAAGTGGAAACACTCGAGATCGAATTCGCAGCTAGTTTAAAAGTATATTGAATGAAAATTTTAAAAAGCGAAATTTTCTTTGCTGTTTGCATTAGCATCAAAATTTAAACAAACCGAAAGCTCACATATCTCTCTAAAATTGAATTTTCCGGAATGAAAAAATCCAAATTCGGTCCGGAATTACTGTCTAAAAGTTATTTTAAATCCCGTTTATTAATTTCACCTCACTGTGTAACGTTTTGATATACTATAATGAATTTTTATGTATTTCAATTTAGTTTCAGTATTTACAAGTTGACTTGTAAATACTCGAACTAAATTGAAATACATAAAAATGCACTATATATCAAAACGTTACACAGTGGGGTGAAATTAATAAACGGGATTTAAAATAACTTTTAGACAGTAATTCTGGACCGATTTTGAATTTTTTCATTCCGGAAAATTCAATTTTAAAGAGATCTGTGAGCTTTTGGTTTGTTCACATTTTTATGCTAATGCAAACAGCGAAGAAAATGTCGCTTTTCTAAATTTTCTTTCTAATATACTACTATATACCACTATACTATATTTATACACTATATAAAATATATACAATACTACTATATACAACTAATATATTTTCTAATATATTAATAATTTTAATCCCATGAATAAGATTATTAATTTTTAAACAATTCGTTGATTCAGCATATAACTTATCAAATTTAAATCTTGTACTACGCTTACACATCACATAAGTGATATCAAATTTTCACTTGAATATAACAGTTTTCATGTGACTCCGGTGCATAAACGCGTTTTCATACGACAGCATAGAGTATCGTAATGCTGTACATTACGATACAGCGGAGATCACTCTTCACATTATACTCCGCTGTGTCGTAATGTACAACATTACGATACTCTGCGCTGTCGCAACAAAACTTGTAAATGCACCGTCGTCACATAAAATAGTATATGCGCCAATGTGCACAATTCGTGTCTTCACGCGACTCGCTTACAATGCTCGCAGGACTTATCTTGCCTCGGCTTCGATCGTCCTGCGAGCGTTGCCGCTCGTTGCGTAAAGACCCTAATTATGCACCTTGGTGCATAATATACTATTATTACTGAGGAGAGTTTTATATAATTTTATTTGTGGGAGTTATAGCCAGTTATTATTTTAGAAGTGTATAAATTATTTTTTTTATAAGTTTAACTTGTGTAAAACTTCTGTTTCATTGAAACTACCACGAATTGTATTTATTGTAGAGAATATTTTCAGGAACAAAATGATCCGCGTCAATGATAAATATTTAATATAAAATTATAATTGTTATCTACAACGAATAAAAATCGCAAACACCAACGAAGCTCTTTTATATGTACGATCAGCAATTCAATTGTCAACTATTAATGAAAATAAGTACTTACTACAAATTGATTTCGAACTGATTTTGGAATACCTTATTTCGCACATTAGGGTTCCATAATTTATTTCTTTATCATTCTGGAAAACATTATCCTCGTCGCCTTGAATGCCCTTTTCTATACATTTTTCCAGTACATATTTAAAGTGCCAAACAATTTTTATCGTTTCTCATAAGAATTTCTTTTCAGAATTTAATCATACGCTTTCTTAAATTCAGATCAACTACACTTGAATTCATGTATAAAAACAGTATCGAGTGGTACTAAAATGATACTACTGGTGGGAATTCAGATTCATTTGTTTTACATTGAAAATAATAGCATGAAATTATTATGTTCAAAAACAGGACACGAAAGAAATGATACCATAAAAGAGATCTCCAGCTTTTACAGTGCATTTCTCAATTTAAGATGTCACATATTTATGCTTGATAACATAGGAAGTTGTGATGATAAACTTGTTAAATGGTGAAATTATATCTTTATTGAATAAACTTTATTTTGAAGTACATTTTAAAAACTAATTTAATATTCTTTTTTCTGAATAAAATAAAAGTTATTTTCAAAGGTATATACAATACAAAAATTACCAGCTTCAACATTTATTTTTTATCTTCAAACGTCACTAAACATGATATAAAAGAAAAAGTATTTTCCGAATCGACTTCAGGAATTAATTTTGG
>JAABKJ010009539.1:0-11179 GCA_011634705.1 Andricus grossulariae
GACAAATGCTCACTTAATATATGAATTTTTAATTAATAAGTTAAAGTTTCTAGTGAAAAGCATACATTTTCAGTAGAAAATGGAATAGTTAAATTTTCAATTGAAAATAAAAATTTTCAACTAAAATAAAAACAAATTTTTCACCAAATAGTTCAATTTTCAACTAAAGAGAGGAATTTTCAACTAAAATGATAAATTTCTAAACAAAAACCAAAAAAGATGAAATTTTGACCAGAAAAGAAATGAATTTCGAGCAACAAATTTAATTTCCACCGAGAAAGATAAATTTTTAACTAAAAAGTTGAATTTTCAACCAAAATGGATTAATCTTCTACCGAAAAAGAAATTTTTTTTCAAAAGTGGAAAACTTTTAATTTGAAAACTCGAATAGTTTCAAAAACCTTTGACTTTTAATCATGAAAAGATGAATTTTCAACAAGAAAGATCATTTAAACTAAAACAGCTAAATTTTCAAAAACTTACTTTTTTAACAAACAAAAAAAATACTTTTAAGCCCGAAAATATAAATTTTCAACAACAAAAAAAGAGTTTATTTTAAATCAAGAAATATGAATTATAAACCAAATAGCTGAATTTTCAAACAAACAAAAAAATTAATTTTCAACGAAACAGTTGCATTTAGAACCAAATAGTTGCACTTTCTACCAAAAGAGACGAATATTCAATTTTTCAAATCATTGCAAACTGCATTCCACGAAAAATATAACTTTTAATATTCATCAATTCCAGAAAAATAATATCTTTTCACGATTAACAGGGTGAAAATTCTTCAAATAAATGAAAATTGATAAAATAATTGCCAAACATATTCTAAACAAAATTTTTGAACATTTTTAAATTATTGTCAAAATACTTGTAAACTTGTCGCTTATCAGAAAAAATTATTTTATCTTGAAAAAATTCCAAAAAATACCGTCTTCATCATGAATTTTACATAAAACTGCTACTTTGTATTTTTTGTAGCATTTTCCGGGCACAATACGAGAGGGTCGATTGGGTCAAAATTAAAAACTACTGCATGGAAATTATTCATAGAACATTCCTTAAGAGGTGAATAAACTTTTACGGAAAGTTAATGAAAAGTACTTCTATTTTACATTTTTTGAAAACCCAGCTTTTCCCATTTAAAACACCCTGGTAATTTTAAAAGCCTGGTGCATGGATTAAGGATGACCAATTTAGATAAAAAAAATTTTTTGGAAATCGAACGAATTGGGCGTCATGTTATTAATGAATCACATAAATAGATTGTTTAAAAAAAGATATTATAAGGCTGAATTAAGAATATTGAAACTCTGAATATGGGGCTTATGAAATAGGATTAATTTGGACAGAGGATTGAAATTCACAATTAATTTAACAGTTTACCTTACAATTATACAGATTTTAAGGGCCTACTAGAAATAAAAGTAAGTGGAACCAACAGCATAGGTGGTCTTGAAATTTTCGTAATTTTTTCAAAACTTGCTTTCAAATTTATTTCATTTTTGCGTACTTCTTACATACAAAAGTATTTGAAGTTTCGACTTCGTATGGCACCTAAAACTCATGATGTCACATGGACAATTCATAGATATGAAAATCCTTAAATCAAAATTGCAGTTGGCCGTTTCATAAACAAAAATCGCTTTACTCAAATATATTTATACTTTTATTGATTTGATTTTTCATTATTTTTCATTATTTTTCTGTTTGAACTACAAATTTTTCCTATCTAGTGTGGCAGCCTTGTAAAGTTGAAGAACAGGAAAAAAAAATTTACAGAAGCAAATTATAAACATGTCCAAATCGACAAATGTTATCATTGCTTTATAAATATTTCCCCAGGGTGTTGCGAGGTTCTGAGAGGCCGGCAGATCAATCGATAAATTCATACCAAGGACTATTTGTAACCCATATGCTCACCTGTCGACCTGTCTTCCGTTTCTTTTATCGCTGCGTCAGAGCAGGGTACCTACATAAAGGTAACGATCAACGTTTCGTTCTTATACGAAATTGAATGACAGCGGCTGACAGTAATGCTATCCAGTCATCTGCAACCGTATATAAAATGTACATGCGACACTAACTTTGACGACACCTAAAATTATCATAAGGGGTCGGTCCATACACGCCTAAATAATAATCTCGATTCCTATACGCTTCTCCAGGAATGACGATTTAATCCCGGACCATAATCGAAAGGAAATGACTGCGACGAATCAGATATTCGTACGAAATCCAACCGATGAAAACTATTTCGGGGATCGTTATACCATCTTAATCCTTCGACTCTTGGGCAGATTTCTTTTAAATTATTTTCATTTCCAAGCGAATTTCCAAGAAATAATATTCAGTAACTGGCACATTTATTTAAAATAAAATTTGTTTGTCATATTTTTTGAATCTCAAAGCCCGAAAAAGGTGACGCAACTCATCGGATAATACACATGTTAAAATTCTTTCTACGGTCTTTAACTCCATGGGAAAAATACAGTACTTCTGTATTGCTTCTAATTTTTATATTTTATTCATTTAATTTAATAAGAGTCTCGAATATTTTATTTTCAACTAGCGTTTAATAACGCGGTTGGGTGTGATTGCAGCTTTATTTAAACAATAAGAAGGAAATATTGTACAATTTGTACATAGGCTGCGTTACCTCTACCAAGATAAGGTACATATGTATTTACAATACTGGTTTCAAATGGAATAACAAAAATTATTTACACACTAATCATTTCAGCTTACTTTATTTCCGGTAAAACACAACGGCGCGAACCTGTCAAACGTCACGTGCACCATTTAACATAGAAAACAATCGATAAAAAATGGTTAATTATTTATTAATAACTAAAATCAATAAAGAATTAGTAAAGATTTTCTCGAACTGACTTCAGTAAAATAATCTTACCATTGTTTTGCTATTCCATTAGTGAAACACTAAAATATACTTTTTTTATTATTCAAACCCTAAATTACTGTTAAACGATCGACTTTGCCCTGCTATGTACTATTTTTACTTCAAACCTTTTCCATTTAGAAAATTTCATCATCTAGGACTAATTATTATTATTTTATTTTTCTCTTTTTTGTTTGGCTGCCTCGTCAAATCAATATTTGGGAATTTTTAACTCTTTTAGAATATTTGCAACTACCTAGAATATTCTAGATTTTTCCAGATGAACCCAGAAGATTCCAGAATATTATATAAAAAACTAGACATTTTCAAATATTCTACAATGATATAAAATAAAATATGTCTGCAATTTTCGTTTGTTCTTATAAGTAATATTCTAGTATACTTTAGAATTTATACTTGAGAATCTTCTGTATTTTTTATATTTCTAGAATATTGTGCAGTATCCTGGAATATTCTAGAGTGTTCTAGAATGTTCTAGAATTTTCCGTAAATTATAGATTATTCTCTAATTCATTAGGTTATTCTGGAATTATCTGCACTTTTTTCTGGAATATTTTTGAACAGTTAGGAGTTTTATGGAACTAAATAATCTGGAATGCTTCAAAATGATCTATAATTTTTCTAAATTTTTTGAGAATTTTCAAATCAAGAGATGAGTTTTTCACAAAACTGTTGAAATTTCAACCAAATAGTTAAATTTTTAACAAGTTTGATGTATTTTCTAGCAAATGGTTCAATTTTTAAACTAAAAAAATCAGTTTTTAACCAACAGTCGAATAGATGTATTTTTGTTTAAAGAATTAATTTTTAAATTGAAAAAACGAATTGTCTATAAAATAGTGAAATTCTTCACGAAATAGTTAAATTTTCAAGCAAAAAATTCATTCTTAAAGAAACTACTCATTTTACAATCAAAAAGCTAATTTTTCAGAAAAAAAACTAATTTTAAGCCAAAAACGAATGTTTAATAAAGCAGTTTCGTTTTTAACCGCACAGATGAAATTTTGAAGAAAGTGTAATCTTTAACCAAAGAAATGAATTTTGAAGGAAGTAGTTCAGCTGTACCAAAGAGTTGAATTTTCAACCTAAAAAGATGAATTTTCAACAAAAAATGTAATAGTTGATATTTCAACTGAAAAATCTTCTAATTTTAAATCAGAAACATATAAAAGTAACAAAAAAATCCTAATTCTTAACAAAATACTTGAATTCTTAATTAAAACACATAATTTTAAACCAAACAGTTGCACTTTTACCCCCAAAAAATTGATTATTCACCAAAAAAGACTAATCTTTAACCAAATACATAAATTTTCAACCACATGGTTGAATTTTCAACACAAGAAATGAAGTTTTAACCCAAATGATGAAGCTTTAACAAAAAAAAATATTTTTTTCAACAAAGATGTTCAAATTTTGACCAAAGAGTTGAATTCATACCAAATTGTTGAATTTTTGAGCCGACAATACGAATTTTCTAAAGACAATTGAATTTCGAACCCAAAAATATAAATGTTTAACCGAAAGAAATTAATTTTCAACCAGAAAGTTGCATTTTTATTCAAAAAATATAAAAGTTTCTCAAAAAAGGTAAATTTTCGAAGCAAGAAAAAAAAATGGTCATCAAATTGTTGAATTTTCAAGTCAAAAAGACAATTCTCAACTAAAACAGATAATTTTCAACCAAGCAGTTGCACTTTTACCCCCAAAAATGGTTTATTCACAAACAAACAAAAATCTTCAACCAAATGCATACATTTCCAACCACATGGTTGAATTTTTAACCAAAAAAGTCCAATATTTCACAAAATACATGAATTTTCAACTAAAAGGATAAATTTTCCACCAAAAATGGAATATTTCAAATTTTAGTTTTAAAATAGTAATTTTTAACTATAAGAGAAAGAAATTGTCAACAAAATAAATGAATTTTCAACCAAAGAAATGAATTTTTAACTCAAATTATGAATCTTCAACGAAAAAAATAATTTTGTAACAAAGTTGTTCAAATTTTGACCAAATAGTTGAATTCATACCAAATTGTTGAATTTTCGAGCCGACAGTACGAATTTTCTAAAGACATTTGAATTTTGAACCCAAAAATATTAATTTTTAACCAAAAGAAAGTAATTTTTAGGCAGAAAGTTGTATTTTTATTCGAAAAATATACAAAATTCCCAAAAAAGGTGAATTTTCAAACAAAAAAAAACAACAAAAAATGGTTATCAAATTATTGAATTTCCCAGTCAAAAAGACAATTCTTAACTAAAAAAGATCATTTTCAAACAAACAGTTGCATTTTTACCCCCGAGAAATTGATTTTTTACCAAAAAAGACGAATCTTTAACCAAATACATAAATTTTCAACCACATGGTTGAATTTTTAACCAAAAAAGTCTACTTTTTGACAAAATAAATGGATTTGCAACTAAAAGGATAAATTTGCCAACAAAAATGGAATATTTTAAATTTTAGTTAAAAAAATGTAATTTTTAACTATCAGAGAAACAAATTATCAACGAAATAAATAAATTTTCAACCAAAGAAATGAATTTTTAACTTAAATGATGAATCTTCAAGGAAAAAAATAATTTTGTGACAAAGTTGTTCAAATTTTGACCAAATAGTTGAATTCCTACCAAATTGTTAAATTTTCGAGCCGACAATACGAATTTTCTAAAGAAAATTGAATTTTGAACTCAAAAATATGAATTTTCAAACAAAAGAAATTAATTTTTAACCAGAAAGTAGCATTTGTAACCAAACAATATAAAATTTTCCCAAAAAAGGTGAATTATCAAACCAAAAATAATTTTAATAAAATTGGTGAATTTTCAAGTCGAAAAGACAATTTTTCAACAAAATAGTTGAATTTTCAAACAAAAAGGATAACTGTGATAATTGAATAGGAATTTGGTCATTTATAGACCAAAGAATAATAGTTTAAATAGACATTGAAGTTCATTTTTTATATTTTTAAATGATTAAGAAAGAAAATTGGAACTTTCACGTCCTAGAGAAATTATCAAATTGAGAGTTTGTAAAACTAATTTATTCATTGTTATTAGCACATTTCATATCCTAAGTCTACAAAATATTAATAAGATTCAGGAAAACATCTTACCTAATGTATGGATAACCCCTTATTTGTTCATTTATTTATTATTTCATGAATTTATAATTAACATAGTTAATAATAATAGTAATGTCAAGAGGTACTACTAATATTATTAGGTAAATTGCAAGAAATATTGCTACAATTATCAACAAAGTTACGTGCAATTTTTCTACATTGAATGCACTAGCTTGCGCTGACAAACAGCCGTTTACAATAAAAAATGTTTAAGTTTTCTTTTTTAGTGATTCGCAGACTTGAAAACATCTTACGTAAGAAATTATTTCGACCACGTACTTCCCCATATACGATGACATCGAAAAATATTTACCCCCCCCCCCTCCCCCCTCTATTTTATCTAATAAAAATATGATTTGCTGATTTATCTATTTTCTGGGGTTAATCTTCATTATATTCAATACCTATTATTTATCTGGGTCTTGAAAGACAAAATCGTCTTGAATGTACCGCTCATCTTTCATTCCGATAATCATTGACTGCATTGAGCAATAGAGAGTATTGTCTCTGAATTTTGTTCATTGGTCGGTGAATCTTTTGTCTTGGAGTTATAACTCAATTTCTTCGCCCTTCATTCTTTTCTCGCCCGCCTACTCGTCTGCCTATTAATAACAGACGTTTTCGAATTTATAATTATTTTTTGCGGTTCGCAAGGAGGTCGGCAAGCATCGACCCTGGGTGGCGGCGCCTTCTCCTGCGAATGGTCATTAATTATTATAACCGACAGAGGGTAAAGGATCCAGCGGGAGGGGTCGACGATGACCAACGGAATAAAAGAAAGGGAGAAAAGGTTATCGTAGGAGAATAATGGCCACGCGTGAAGAAAATGTACTTTGTTGACGGCCTCTTCTCACAAGTGCGTCAGATTTTATCGCAGAAGCCATTATCAAAACGATTTTCGAAGAGGCTTTGTGAGATTAAACGTACATGTAAAGATTTGCATATTGCAATCAATCATATCTATAAGCGTTTGCAAAATGTAACTTAGGGGCCATCCATAAATTACGTAACACATTTTTGGCCACTTTTTCCTTCCCGCCTCCCTCTTATATGTTACCTAATTTTGAGAAATATTTTAAGCCATATTTGATTAAATACAGTCAGTTACTTTATACCCGAGACACCTGAATTACCAAATCATTATAAACTTAATTCGAAAATTAAATAATTTGCAATGCGTTATCGTTACAGTTACTGAAAGAAGTAACGCTTCACCTTGCCGTTACATTTTTTAAATTAAATTTGTGATACCATATATATATTTTTGATTTCCGAAAAGCTGTAGAAAGTTAATGTTTTTAAGTTTTAAATCTTAACAATTGTATTTCAATTTAAGATACATGAATTTAGAATTTGACATTAATAATATGTATACTGTTTTTATTTCATACTATTATAATTTCTATAAAACAAACTGTGCGTAGAATTTCTTTTTCTTTTATTAAAACTAGCTTTACAAAAATTTAATCACTCCAATGGAATATGTTAACAATAAAAATGGATCCGGCTATGCCCAGCAATAATCGAAGCTTTTCGTAAAGAATCCCGTTTATAGGATATAATATTATATGAATCATATATAAATCAAATATGAATATTCCATATAAAAGTCCAAATTTTTTTAAATTTGTTGTACCAGATGGAAAAATTAGGTGCATTTTTTGGTGTGCTTTTTTAGACTACGAATTAATGTCTCATTTTATATTTGTCCATTTATTTACAAAACAATAAAAATATGCTCGTTTACTTCTTCAGTTAGAATTTATCAAACAACCAAAAATATTTTTGGGTTTCGAAAATGTCATTTTAAGCATATATTTTGTTATTTTCATTAATTTTGGCGATTTTTGTTTCTTTTCAAGTACCATACAAGCTCTGTAAACGTATGTAAATAGTGAAAAATTTCAACAACAAATTTTTTATGTTCTTTTTGCCCGAAAGAACAGTTTAACGACACTATTTGTATATTTGAATGAAAGATTAGTAGTTTTTTTCACTCGATGTCAATCTTCGTGTAAAAATAATATTTGATTATCAGTCCAATATATAAAGATATAATAGTACCACAACGAAAACATGTTTTCTGATTCGTTATCATGACATACAATGAAGTATGAACAATATAAATACAATTAGCAAAATTTGTAAAGTAGCGTACAGTAACGTATGTGACTTTACATTACAGTTACCTAAACATTTTAACGCGTTAACGGTACCGTTACTTTTTTAAATAAGTAACGCGTTACCGTTAACGTTACATATTCAACAAAATAGTCGTATTTTCAACAACAGCAAAATCAATTTTAAACCAGAAATGAAATAGTCCAATTTTCAGTAGATTTTAAGCAAATTTTAACAAAATGATTCAGTTTTCAATAAAAAAATAAACCTCCACAAAAAGATAAATTTTTAAAAAAGTTGTCCAACTTTCAACCGAATGTTAGATTTTTAACTGAGAAAAATAAATTCTTGACGAAAAGTGTGATAGTAAATATGCCAACCAAAAAAAGATTTGAATTCTGATTTAAAAACGGTTTAATTCTACCAAAAAGATGGAATTCTAATAAAATAGTTGGATCCTCAATCAAAACAGATTGATGTTCAACTGCACAGTTGCATGTATAATAAAAAAAAGTTGATATTCCTACCTAGAGAGATGAATTTTCAATAAAAAGATGATTTTCCCACAAAATTGTTGAATTTTGAATAAAGAAAAATTGGTCAGTCAAGAAAGAAAGATAATTGCAACCAAATTGTTTAATTTTTAGGCAAAAAAGACGAATTTACAACAAAACAGTTGACTTTTAAGCACGAAAAGATGAATTTTTAACAAAAAATATAATTTTCAACTGAGAAAGATAAATTTTCAAACAAGAAGTTGAATTTCTAACCAAATAGTTGAATATTAAACCAAATATTCTTCAGGTTTCAACCAAGAAATTAAAACTTCAAACAAATTTTCATAAAGTATTTCAAGTTTCAAACAAGTATTGGATTTTAAACTAAAAAAGATGAATTCTTAACGAAAACTTCAAAATGAAAAATAGTTTACTTGAATCAAAAAAGAAGAATTTTCATAAAATAAGTTAATTTTTCACAAGACAATTGAATGTTTATTTAAAAAAATTAAAAAATGAATTTTATATCCATATAGGAACGAATCTCTAACCTAACAGTTGCATTTTTAACTAAAAAATATGACATTTATGAGATGAATTTTCAAACGAAAAGACAAATTTGCAATAAAAATTTTGAATAATTAACCAAGAAAGATTTTCTAGTCAAATGAAGAAGAAAATTTCAACTAAATTGTTGAATTTTCAAGCCAAAAAGACGAATTTTCTACAAAACAGTTGACTTTTAAATCCGAGAAGAGAAATCTTCAACAAAAAAGTTAATTTTCATTCAAGAAAGATATATCAACCACCACGTAGTTTGAATTTTAAAAAAATTATAGATTTTCAAGTAAAAAAGACATATTATTCATGAGACATTTGAATTTTTAACCCGGAAGTCGAATTTTGAACTAAACGTTTCATTTACACCAAAAAAGATGACTTTGCTACAAAAAAAGATAAATTCTCAATCCAAAACGACGAGTTCTGTATTCAGAAAGACGCATTTTCAACAAAACAGTTGCATTTTAGACAAAAAAATTACTTTTGAACAACATAGTGGAATTTTCAATCAAATAGTTGATTTTTCCAGCAAAAAAGAAAAATATTTAAGAATTAAGTTGAATTTGTAACCCAAAAATTTGAATTTTCAACAAAAAAGTTTATTTTCAACCAATAAAGATGAATTTTCAATCCAAAAGGACGAATCTCGATGCTTTTTCAAGAAAAGCGAAATTTTAAACAGAATAATAAAATTTTACACCAAATTATGTTTTTATATCAAATAGCTATTGAATAATAACGTAAATTAATTAGAATGAATGAATTTAGTATGGATGGTTAGAGACATCAATTTTTCCTAGTGAGACAGGTGAGGGTAGAAAAAGTTAAAGAATCTTGAACTCTTGAAACTCTTCAGAGATCGGCACTTTGACGAACTAAATTACTATTAAATGATTTGGATCCGAGAGTCGTGGGAGGGTTTGTGATAAAATTGATTGCCAGCCCCAGGCGTCGGATTAAAGCGGCGCGATTCTGCCCTAAACGGTTCATCAATAATAATAAGCGAACGTGGAATCCGACTATAAATTTTGAAAAATATCTTTAAATGCCCAATATGCTGGCGTGGCATTTTTAAAGAATTTTGTTATTTTCTTTTTCCAATTTCTCTAGGTACTACTACTTCGTAAACTTGTTCATCCTTAAAAAAATTATATCACAATTTTTCAAAGTCTGAGAAATAATTAGGGGTTGGAAGAGGCATATGATAAAAGAAGATGTACGATTTTTGCGCTTTTATGAAGTAACAAAATAACAAACAAATTTTGAAAAGATTCACATTCCACTAGAGCAACCAATTTGAAGTGATCAAGAGCAAACAAGTATTGGATTTCAATTTGATAAATTTTCCATTTCGGCTAAAAACATGATCATTAGAATTTGAATTTACACCGGAAGGGACTTGGCTTAATAGTATAATAATAAGTAATTAAAAATAACAAGGTTGTAATTGAAGCAGAGGTAACGGATCAACAAATTTTTTTTTCAACTATGTTCATTATGGTAGTCTAAAAAATCGATTATCGATTTTTCGTGATTGATCCCCACCCCAAATTTGTTGGGTTTACGGAAAAAGAAATTCCCTTTTTTTCAATCGGTAAACATTAACCCGTAGCCCCGGGCATATTAAATTAACGTGGAATTTTAAATGGGAAAAACTGAATGTTCGAAAAAATGGAAGAAGAAGTACTTGTTATTAACTATATGGAAATTAAAGTTAAGTCACTTCTTAAGTAATGCTTAAGAAAATAATTTCCATTTCATAACTTGTAATTTTGACCCCCCCCCCTCACAACCTTCTGTGGTGCCCCGAAAATGCCACAAAAATGATAAATAGCAGTTTTCTATATTATAATTCATACTAAAGACGGTATTTTTTTACATTCTCATCTCAATGAGAAGGTATTGGTTTTATGTGAAAAATGACTTTCGCGGATTCAATCAAAT
>JAABKJ010009540.1:0-11179 GCA_011634705.1 Andricus grossulariae
GAGCAGTACAAGGCCTGACAAAATTTTTTACAATTGAATTTACCCCTAACTTTGCCAAAATTCACCTCTTAAGACAGTAAAAAGTATTTTTAAGTATCTTTCCCAAATTTTATGAAAGTAAAATGAAAATTTAACTGGCAAATTATATAAAAAAATGTATTATACAAATATGAAAAATATTTCCCTTAAAATAAACATTTTTCCCCTTTTCAACCTTAATAATCCATAAAAAAATACAATTTCTTTCTTTAAAACTGATTATTACAAATATTTAATATAAATTTCTTTATATTGAAAGAAAAACTTTAAAGAAAGAAAATGTAATTTTTTATGGATTATAAAGGGTGAAAAGGGGGAAAATGTTTATTTTAAGGACACTATTTTTCATATTTTTATAATAAATTTTTTTATATAATGTACCACTTAAATTTTCATTTTACTTTCATAAAATTCAGAAAAGACCTTAAAAAATCCTTTTTATTGCCTTCAGGGGTGAGTTTTGGCAAAGTTGTGGGGTAAATTAGATCTTCAAAAAAAAAATTTCAGGCTTCACAGTACAGTTTTTACGATTCTTTTTAAAATTCAAGGACTTGCTAAATTTTTAACGCAAAATGAGGAGGTGAGACTTAAAAAAATCAGAAAATAATTTTTTTTGACCACCCTAATTAGTAAATTCGAGACTCACCATGTGGACGCCCTCCCATTCCAGGTGGTGGTCCCCTAGGTCCGAATCCGTCAGGTCCCATCGGTCCTCTAGGTCCTCTCGGTCCCATCATAGGTGGCGGTCCGAATCCAGGTTCCATCGGTGGCCCATGGAAAAAGTCTCCTCTCCGCCTCGGATCAAACTCCGGATGTTCATTCAGATTCCTTCCCTCAAATCCATCCTGCATCCTCGGATCAAAACCCTCTCTCTGCCGCATTTCAAATTCGAAACGTTCTCTGTCAAACTCGTCCACCGGATGTCTGCCTCTCATATCCGGCCTCTCAAACTCCTCCCTCGGATTCGGTCCTAATCTGTGATCAAACTCTTCCGGACGTGGTCCTATTCTATTGTCAAAGTCCTCCGGGAATCGTCCGCCATGCATTCGCGGATCAGGGAACTCTTCCACAGGCGGATGTCCTCGCATCGGAGGTCCAATCGACCCTCTTCTGCCAAAATTGGCTCCTCTGTCTCCTCGGTCGCCAGGTCCGCGCGGTGGAAAATCGCGAGGATGATCTGCTGGCTCGGGACCGCCTCTCGGAGGTCCCCGGAATTCCGGCCCCCTTGGGAAGTCCGGTCTGTCCTGGGGGAATTTGGGAAGATCCATAAGAGGCGGAGGTAAGTCGTTGGCTCTTCGATTTGGAGGTCCGTCGATTCTCTCGCTGCTGCGATTCCGGTTTCTGTCCATTCCGTCGTTGAGAGGCAGAGTTCCGTCTGCCAACTGACGAAGACGATCGGCAAGACTAGGTTTCGCGTCCTTTTTCGGCGGAGCTTCTGGCTCTGGACCACCACCACCACCACTACCACCACCACCGCCACCACTGGGAGGATTGACAGGTTCCTGATGACGCATAACATCACGACTGTCTCTATCGCGATCGCGTCTATCATCCCTGTCTCTGTCCCGATTGTTGTCTCTATTGTCACGTCGTCTGTCGCGACCTCGGTCCCTTCCTCTGCCTCGGTCCCTTCCGCGATCATGTCGGTCGCCTTCACTCCTGTCGCGATTTCCTCGATCGCGATCGTCTCGGTCTCTTCTGTCGCGATTGTCGCGATCCCGATCTCTTTCACGGAAATCGCGATTCGATTCGTTCTCCTGTCGGGAGTCTGGTGCTTTTCCTATCGCGGCAAGAAGCTGGTCACTGAGACTTGGTAGCTTTTCTTTGGAAGCAGTGCTTGGGTTCTGCGGCATCACGTCTTCCATTTCCACGTCCATGTCGTCGGAAGGATGCTGATGGTGATGCTGCTGTTGATGATGCTGTTGATGCTGCTGCTGTTGATGCTGCTGCTGTTGATGCTGCTGCTGTTGTAGATGCATCATTGGAGGTCCAACGCCGAAGGGCGGACGCATCATCGGCAGGTTTGCTAGGTTCGATTCTGAGTTTGGAGGTGGAATACCGTGTGGTGGGACATTGGGTGGCATACCAGTGGAATTTGGTTTATCGGATGGAGCGACTGGCGCAGGGAGTGGAATCTGAGTTATCAGACCAACTCCAGCTCCGAAGGGTGAATTCACTTGGGAACCCATCATACTTTGCATCATGCCTGGAGGACCGAGGAGACCCTGCATATTTGGTGGTGGAACTCCAATCGGAACATTTGGCATCAAACCATGCGGCATTTGTAGTCCCATTGGACCCAACATACCTGTAATCAATATTTTATCATCAGATTTTTTCTCAAAGTTTTAATGCAGAGATCACAGCGATTCAGTAGTTTCATTTTAGGTTAAAAAGGGGATTAAAACATCATATGGGTGTATCGTGAATATTAAACGAAAGTTTTCTAGTCATTTTTCCAGACTTTGTTTCTAATGTATTTTTATCAGTTGAAATCAAACAGATGTTCAAGACCTTTTTTAATATCAGCTAAAAAAAGATTCTAGTGCAAAAAAAAATTCAGCAATTATTCACGAAAATAACAAAATTATGAAGTTAACAATATTATTAAATACGTGGTTTACTAACATGTAAAACGAAGCCATATAACAATCAACTTTAAAGTAATTTACTTTATCAGAGAGTACTAATATACGCTACTTTTTTTACATATTATTTTTGATTTCCAAAATTTTGTTCTCACAATCATGAATATTACATATACATACACAAATACATATTTTAAAAATATTAAAAATTAACAAAAATTCCTATTTATTTATCGCAGGCTTCAGTCTTTCTACATTTTCACCCTTTTTTACGTTTTTCTACTTCATTGCAAACTGAATTAATAGAACCCAATACGAGAATCCAACTATTTTTTGTTTTGAAAAGTGTACAATTATATTTTTAGTTAACTATTTTATTATTTGATTGAAAATTTAATTATTTTGTTGAAAATTTAATATGCTTCAAAATTCAACAATTTGATTGCAATTTTTTTTAATTCATCACTTCCAGTACGGATTTAATATTTTTTAATTAAAAATGCAACTATTTGGTTGAAAATTAATCTGTCTTGGTTGGGAATTTAACTATTTCGTTAAAAATTTGTCTTTTTAGATCAATTCAACTGTTTTCAATTTTGAATGAAAATCTTCTTTGGTTAAAACATCAACTAATAAATTTATTGTTAAGAATTAATCTTGTTTTGGTTGAAAATGCATCTACTTGGTTAAAAGTTAAACTACTTTGTTGTTGAAAATTCATCGCTTTGGTTGAGAATGTACCTATTTTGTTAAAAATTCGGTTTTTGGTTGAATTTTACGGGGTTTTTATGTCAAATTTAAACCCTTTTTTGTTTGAAATATCAAATATAATTTCCATTGAGAATTCATCTTCTTTGGATTAACATTTTATTTAATTGGTTAAAAATTAATTTGTATTGTTGAAAATTTGTCTTTTTGGGATGAAAATTGAATTATTTGGTAGAAAATTCATCTATTTGGTTGAAAATTAACTGTTTTGTAAAAAATTATTCTTTTTTTTTTGCTTAAAGATTCAACAATATGAGATTTTTAACTTTCTTAACTGAAAAATCTTTTTTGGTTGAAAAATCATCGATTTTGTTGAAAACTCGTCATTTTTTGTTTCAACTGTTATTTATTTAAAATTATTTTATTTTTTTTGTTATTTAAATTTTTTTTCGTTTGTATTCAAAAATTAAAATTTCTTTTAGTTAAATTATCAAATATTACATTTTTAATTGAAAATTCATCTTTCTTGGATAAAAATTTCAAGAAATACTTTAAAAGTTAATTTATTTGTTGAAAATTCAACAATTTTGTTAAAAAGTTATCCCCTTTGATTACAAATTCAGCTAGTTGGTTGAAAATTCGTCTTTTTGGGTTGATAATCGATTCACTCGGTAGAAAATTCTACTATTCTGTTAAACATTCATATTTTAGGGTTGAAAATTAAATTGTTTCGTAAAAAATTGGCTGTTTTTTTTTTTTGCTTGTAAATTGAACAATTTGGTACAAAATTCAAATACTTGGTTGAAAATTAACTGTTTCGTAAAACAAAATCATATTTTTTTCTTGAAAATTCAACAATGTCGTTGAAATTTTTTTCTTTCTTGACTGAAAAAACTTTTTTGGTTGAAAAATCATCTATGTTGTTAATAATAATTTACCTTTTTTGGTTGAATTCATTTGTTTTTTATTTAAAATGGATTAATTTTGTTTTATTTAAAAATAAATTTCTTCTTTGGTTGAAATATCAACTCGTACATTTTTCGTTAAGAATTCATATTTTATGTTCGAAAATTCAACTACTTAATTCAAAGTTGAACTACTTTGTTAATTTTTTATTTTTGGTTGAAGATAATTTTAGTTAAAAATTGATCTCTTTAGTTGAAAATTCGACTTTTTTGGTAGAAAATTAATTTTTTAGGTTGAAAATTCATCTATTTTGTTGCAAATGCAATATTTTTACATGAAATATTAGGAATTTCAAGCCTTTCAATTGGAAATTAATATCATTACCTACATTACTATTACTTAAAAGAATTTATTCCCCTATTTTCGCGAAAAATCTCCTAAATTTGCAACTAAAGAATTGATTTATCATTCTGGTTTAGTTTCTCGATTATTAAATCGTTAGCGATTTTTTCGCTGCCTAATATATCCTTCAAATCTACAAAATTAGCGAATAATAAATCGTTTATGAAATATTTAAAATTCATATCATCAAAAATAATCTCTTGTCAAACGTCTTGTTTCCTAACATCTTGAACTTCTGTTTATGCTTCTTAAAAAATAAATTGAAACCTTGTAAAAAGAAGGGCGGGAAACTCGATTTTAGGGTTTAAAAATTTTTTTTTTCTTCAAATTTAAGGGGGAAAAAGGGGAAAAACTTACGTGGAACGTTGGACATTGGGAATCCTGGAGGCATCATTTGCATTTGAGGATTAGGCGGTGGCAATAAAGGAGCCGATGTCGGGGGCCGAATCGGAGGTGGTTGGCTCGTATCCAACATTTGTGGAGGTGGTTGATTATCATTCGAGGGTGTCATCACATGTCCCATTCCATCGGGCATCTGCATTCCTGACGGAGGAGGCATTTGCATCGAGATTTGCGAACGCATTCCTTCAGAGCTCATTGAGTGTCTTAGCTTGCCTAAAAAAAAGATCAGAAACTCAGAAATGTTCATCTACGTAGTAGGGTTTTATCGAAATATTTTTAAAATTACCTTTCAATCTCGAAGGTAACGTCTCGTCATCAATCATGCCACCCTCTTCTAAAAGTTCGAGTTCTTGCTCAGTGATGTTGTTCAATTTATTCCAAGGAATATAACTAACTCCCAGCTCGACCTCCCAATAATCTTTCCATTCTTTTCCTTTAACACCTTTCCCCGGAGCCCAAGCGAGCTGTAAAAAACACTCTCCTTGAGTAATCTACAATTCGAGACAAAAGACAATTGAAAATATGTAATTTACAAGTACCGTTATCGCTTTTGATTGCATTTTATGATTCTTAAGCTTCGTGAGAGCCCGATACGCGTCCTGTCTTCTGTTCATGCAGATGAAAGCACAGCCTCTTGGAGAAATTAAATCGATGCTAACGATATCCCCTAATTCGCCAAAGGTATCGGACAATTCCTCCTGATGCACCAATTTTGATAAGTGGCCCACCCACAGCGTCGTACTGCAAACTGCAAGACAAAATTATTTTAATTATAAATTTTTTTTACAGTTATATACCTCAGGGCTGCCATAGACTAATGTATTTGAAAAAAGTTGGAAAAAGTGATTAATTTAAGCTAAAAAGTAACTGATTGTGACCACTCCTGCTGAATTTATTAAACTTAAAATAATTTAAATTTTAATATTGCTGACTTCACAGCCTAAAATGCTCTTAAAACATGGAAAATAGGGGATAATAGGGGAATAAATCCTTTTATATAAAATTAATCTAGGTACCATATTGAATTCAATATGAAACGCTTTAAATGCCTAACCAATCAAATAAAAACATTGCAATTTCAACAAATTCGATGAATTTTCAACCAAAGATTAATTTTCTACTAACAAAAACACGAATTTTCGATAAAATACATGAATTCTAATCCAAATAGTTGAATTTTATACCCAAAAATACATGTTTTTAACCAAAAATGGAATAGTTACATTTTTTATTAAAACCACTGATTTAAAAAAAAAGCATTTTCAACTAAACAGTTGCATTTATAACCAAAAAGATAAAATTTATAAGAAAAGAGATTAATTTTCAATAAAATATATGAATTTGTGACCAACAACATTCATTTTCAACCAAGAAGATTAATTTTCTACAAGAAAGACGAATTTTCGACAAAGTACATCATTTCTAATCCAAATAAATGAATTTTCTACACACAAAAAAGATAAATTTTTAACCAAAAATAGAATAGTTAAATTTTCATCGAGAAAAGAAAAAAGAATTGTCAACAAAATAGTTAAATTTTCAAACAAACAGATGAGTTTTTATTTAAAATCATGAATCTGCAACCAAAAAAATTAGTTTTTAACAATGTAGTTCAACCTTCAATTAAGTAGTTGAATCCGCATCCAAAACATTATTAATTTTGCATCAAATAGTTGCATTTTTAACACTAAAAGATTAATTTTCTACCAAAAGAGATGAATTTTCGAGAAAATAGATTAATTTTTAATCAAAAATAATAATTTTCAAATAAAAAAAGGAATTTTCAACCAAGAAGATTAATTTTCTGCCGAAAAATACGAGTTTTCAACAAAATACATGAATTTTCAACCAGAAATCAATTTCGAACTAAAATGATGAATATTTAACCAAAAAAATTAATTTTCTACCAAAATAGATAAATTTTCAGTAAAAGAGTCAAGTTTTTAAGTTGAAAAGTCGAATGTTTTTAATTTTCTTTTATTTTTAATCCCTAAGAGATGAATTTGCAACAAAGAAGGTAATTTTCAACCAAGACAGCTGGATTTGCAATTAAATAATTGCATTTTCAGATAAAATGATTAATTTTCTACCAAAAGAGACGAATTTTCAGACAAACAAATCAAGTTTCTACTAAAAAAGATAAATTTTCAATCAAAAATAGAATAGTTACATTCTAAGTTGAAAAATTAATTGTCAACGTAAAAAAAACGAATTTTCAAGAAAATAGTTTAATTTTTACCCAAAGAGATGAATTTTCAACTATAATTATGAATCTTCAACGAAAAAAAAAAAATTATTTTCAATAAAAAAGTTAATTTAAAACCAAGAAAGCCAAATTTTTAACTGAAAAACACAAATTTGCTACGAAAGAGATGAATTTTGAACTAAAATGATGAATCTTCCAACAAACAAATTAATTTTCAACCATAAAGTTAATTATTAACCAAGAAACCTAGATTTTCAAGCTAATGGTTGGAGTTTCTAAAAAAAGGTGAATTTTCAATCAAAAATAGAATAGATACATTTGCAGTTAAAAGAATTAATTGTTCGCAAAAAAAAAAAGAATTTTTAAGAAAATAGTTTCATTTTAAACCAAAGAGATACATTTTCAACAGCAACAAAACAAAAAAAGGTAATTTTCAACCAAGACAACTGCATTTGCAACCAAATAATTGAATTGTCCACCAAAAGAGATGAATTAATAACAAAAAAAGTTGAATTTTCAAGCTAAAATGGCGAATGTTTGAGAAAAAATCTGTCTTTTAGCCCGAAAACATACATTTTCAACAAAAAAGTTAATTTTAGATAAAAAAAAGAAATGACTTTTCAACAAAAAAGTTAATTTTCAACCAATAAAGACGAATTATCAACCAAAAAATGAAATAAAATAATTTTAACTGAATAGTTGTACTTTCAAGCAAAAAATATGAATTTTCCACAAGAAGTTGAATATTTAACCAAATGGTCAAAATTTTGAACTAAACAAATTAAACTATCACCAAAAACAGTTGCATTTTCAATTAAAAAATATGATTTTTCTACCAGAAATACGAATGTTGAACAAAGCAGATGAATTTTCGATAAAAAAAAACATGAGTTTGTAACAAAAAAGTTAATTTTCAATGAAACAGTTGCACTTAGAACCAAATAGTTGAATTTTCAATCAAATGGTCGAAATTTCGAACCAAAAAAAATTAAAATACAACCAAAAAAAATAATTGTTCTACCAAAAAGACGAATGCTCAACAAAACAGATGAATTTTCGATTTAAAAAAACATGACTTTTCAGTAAAACAGTTGGACTTTCAATAAAATAATTAATTTTCCAACAAAATAATAAAAATGTTACCCAAAAAAAGATGAATTTTGAACCAAAAATATAATAGTAGACTTTTCAACCAAAACGAATTAGATTTCAACGAACAATAGTTTCATTTTCTTATTGGGTTCTATGAATTCAGTTCGCATTTAAGCAACAAAAAAAAAAAAAAGACGAGAAAAAGAGGAATTCTTTAAAAAAGGGTGAAAGAGGAGTAAAATTATAAAGTTTGATATAGAATACCACTTTCATACCATGGATTACTAAAGATTTCATACATAGATGAATTTAATTTTTTTTTTTCCATATAAAATCTAAAATGAGATGGATTAAAGTGACTAAAAAAGCATTTTCCTTTTAAAAAAAGTGACTAAAAGTGACTGTGTGGCAGCTCTGATACCTGAATCCTTTAGAATTAAAAACATACCACTCAATTTTTCTCTGATAACCGGGGGAAGTCCTCTCTTTTTACGTTCTCTATCCCTCTCTCGTTCCTCCTCTGTCAACTTCTCACGACTCTCTTCCCGTTTCCTATCGTTGCGCTCTCTCGAACGTGACCTGGAGAAAGAAAAACTAAATAAGTCACCTGCCACGAAACTGCACGAGGTGCAGTTGTTTTCCAGTTGGAAAATAAGTAAGTCAGCTTCAATGCAACAGTTTGAGGCTACCTTCTTCGCCTCGACCTTGACCTTGATCGAGATTTCCTTTCTCGGTCCCTATCACGTCCTCTTTCCCTATCCCTGTGCCGTGGAGACCTGGACCGGCTGTGTCGACGATACCGATCCGGTGATCTGCTTTGCGATCGAGCAGGTTCATTCATCACTATCTCCACACTGCTACTGTCTCGTCTTGCAGGAGCGATTCTGATAACAAAAAAAAATAGAAAGGGATTAACAAGGGGTTAAAAAAAATAAATAAATAATAATTAAATTAAATTTAAGATTTCAAATTCCCGGTCATTTCTGGTAAAGTTTTTTTAATTTTCCCGGTCAACCAAAAGTAACATATTTATAATTGCCGCTAAAGGCAAACATTTATTTTAATTCATGACGTTCATTCTAAACATCCTTTAACACAAAAATGCAAAATAAATCAATTTTCAAACAAATATTTAAATTTTGCACTAAAATATATATCAATTTTTGAAGAAAAAAAAACTGGAATAGTTAAATTTTTAGTTGAAAAAAGTAATTTACAACAAAAAATAACGGATTTTCAAGGAAATAGTTCAATTTTCAAACCTAATTCATGAATTTTCAAATAAAATTATGAATTTTCAACTGTAATAGTTGAATATTAAAGCAAAAAGATGAGTTTTCAACTAAAACAATGAATCTTCAACTGAACTAGTTGAATTTTTAACAACAAAAAATGAATTATTACTAAAAAAATAAATTGTTAACCAAAACTTAAATGTTTCAATTTCAAGTTTAAAAAATTAATGTTTAATCAAATAGATGAATTTTAAACTAAAATGGAATATTCAATTGCAATAAATTAAATTTTCAGTTAAAAAAATGACTTTCCACACAAAAAATAACTTGAAAAAAAATTAACTTTAAAACAAGTTACATTTTCAAACAAAGTGATGAATTTTCAACTAAAATTGTACATCTTTAACTGAAATAGTTAAATTTTAAACAAGAAATATGAATTTTTATCTAAAACGATGAATCTTTTAATAGAATAGTTGAATTTTTGATCAACGAGATGAATGTTCAACCAAGAAGATTAATTTCTACCAAAAAAGATGAATTTTCAACTAAAAACTATCATTTTTTAACCAAAAATTGAATAATTAAATTTTTATTCAAAAAAATAGTTAAACTTTCGACAAGGAAAATTCCTTGCCATCCAAAGAAAAAAATTTGCAATCAAATAGCTCATATTTCAACCAAAGAAATACATTTCTAATTAAAATGATGAACTGAAATATTTGAATTTTTAACCGAAAAGAAGAATTTCTCCACAAGAAGATTAACATGCAGAGAAAAAGATAATTTTCTACCAAAAAAATCGATTTTTTAACAAAATACTCAAATTTTCAATGAATTAGCTGAATTTTCAATTAAAAAATACCAATTTTCATCTAAATTGTTGAATTTTGAACATGAAAAGATCAATTTTCAACAAAAATGGACATGCAAATTTTCAGTTGAAGGAATTAATTTTCAACCAAACTGATGAATTTTCAAGTAAAATAATGAATCTTGAACTGGAATAGTTGAGTTTTATACCAAAAAGATTAATTTTCAACCATAAAGATTAATTTTCTACAAAAATGGCGAATTTTTCACAAAGTACTTAAATTTTCAAACAACTAGTTTAATTCCTAAATGAAAAATATCAATTTTCAAACAAATATTTGAATTTTCATCCAAAAAAGATAAATTTCCAACCAAAAATAGAATGGTTAAATTTTCTGTTAAAAATCTTATGCCTAACAAAACAAAACAAAAAACGGATTTTCAGCAAAATAGTTCAATTTTCTACTGGAATAAGTTAAACTTTCAGTTTAAAAAATTATTTTCCACAAAAAAACTAACTTTTAACAACAAAAACACTAACTTTAAAAAAAATACTTACATTTTGAAACAAAGTGATGCATTTTCAACTAAAATTGTAACTCCTTAACTGGAATAGTTGAATTTTTAACCAAAAAGACGAATTTCCAACTAAAATGACGAATCTTTATCTTTAACTAGAATAGTTGAATTTTTGACCAAACAGATAAATTTTCAACCAAGAAGATTAATTTATACCAAAAAAGATGAATTTTCAAGGAAAAAAAATATATTTTCAACGAAAAATAGAT
>JAABKJ010009541.1:0-11179 GCA_011634705.1 Andricus grossulariae
ACAAAACAGTTGAATTTTTAAGCCAAAAAGACGAATTTATTACAAAAAAGTCGAATTTTCAACCCGAAAATATGGGGTTTCGAAAGAAAGCTCATTTTCAAACGAACTGTTGAATTTTCAAGCAAGAAAAATGGTAATTTTCAACTAAACAGCTAAATTTAAAACTAGAAACAAATTTTCAACAAAATCGTTTAATTTTTCAACAAAGATATGGATTTTTAACTAATGAAATGAATTTTTAACCCAGTCAATTTTCAAGCAAGCAGTTGAGTTTTCAATGAAGAAAATTAAGTTTCTACCAAAAAATACGAATTTACTACAAAATACAAACATTTTCAATCAAATAGTTGAATTTTCAACTAAAAAAGATAAATTTCCAACGAAAAAATTGAATGTTTAACTAAAAAAAATGTTCAACAAATAATTTTGTTCAGAGTAGGGAAGAGTAGGGAAGGGAAAGAGAGTAGGAATAGGAAAGTAGGAAAAGCGAGTGAAAATGATGATAGGGAGAGTAGGGGAAGTGAGGGGAAGTGAGGGGAGGGAAAGTAGGGGAAGTGAGGGAAAATTAGAGGAGATAAAGTAGGTACAGTGAAGAGAAATGAATGGAAGGAAAGTAGGAGAAGTGAATGGGAATGAGAGGAGTCAAAGTAGGGTAAGTAATGGATAATAAGGAGAGGGGATGTATGGAAAGTGAAAGGAGGTGGAGCAAGGGGAGTGAGAGGAAATGAGGTAAGCGGAAGTAGGCGCAGTAGTGGAAATGAGGAGAGGGAAGTAGGGAAATTGTGAAAAAGGGAATTAAGGGAAGTCATGGTAAAGACGGGTAAGGGTAATTAGGGAATGAAAGTAGAAGTGAATGTGAGTCAAGAAAGGTAGGGAAAATGATTATAAATAAGGGTGAGTAGGGGAAAGGGTAGTAGCTTGGAAAGCGAGGAGAGGGGGAAATATAGGGTGATGTTAGGGAAGGGGCGATGAGTAAAGTGTGGGGGGCGGATAGGGTGAGGTAGGGGAAGTAGGGGAAGGCATCGGGAGTGGGGGAAGGTAGGGAGAGTAGGGGAAGGGTAAATATGGAAGGATCAGTTTTAAACCTACTTTGACTAATTTTTTTGTCTTCTTGGAAGTAGGGGGTTGATATCCAAAAGGTGTATAGTCTGAAAATTGATTGTAAGTCCTGCTTCAGTTGGTTTCAAATTATCTCTTGTGGTTTGACTACCACCCTCAAAAACTGAACTACTTGAACTTAGTCAATTTTTTTATTAGGCGATAGAATTGGGGGTTGGGCTTGAAATGATAGAAGAGGGGAAGAAAAAGAATTAGAGGAATTTTCTTAATGGTACTTAAGTTCCTTGTTATCTGATCGAATTTTGAAGATAACTGATCAAGTATGACATAAGGAGGGTATAACGACGATCTGGGTCTAGTAGTAAATCTCTGGAGATCATTACACTTGGTGGATAAGAAGGGTCGAGTGGTGGTTCTCACAAGTGTCGAGTGGTTCAAGAGTCGTCAAACTACCTATCGATCGAGACTATCGCCCCACATCATCAATACTCGATGGGGAAGCTTAGCCTGGCTTATCCCCAAAATTCCAGATAAATTTATATCTCCTTCAGTGATCATAATTAAATCTTTTCGATCTGTTAATTCTTAAGTGGATTTCCATGTAGGTTAGATATTTCTAGTGCTCCACGCTTGACCAGTTAAATGTTTAAACAATTCGAATAATTTATAAGTTCAACGGAATAACTACGTTGCCAGCCAATTATAAAAAATTTTACCTATGAGGATTTTTAACCAAAAATATAATAGTAAACTTTTAAATTTGAAAATAAAATGATGAATCGTGTACCAAGACAAGTGAATTTTTAATAAAGGAGTTTAACTTTTAATCAAGTTGTTAATTTTTGAACAAAAAGGTTGATTTTTGAACAAAAACAAATGAATTTCTAAAAAAGTCGTTGTATTTTAACAGAATAATTGAATCTTGAATGATATAATCACATTTTTAACCAAAAAAGATTTTTCAGTCAAAGAAGAGAACAAATTTCAAAGAAATTCTTGAATTTTTAAGACGAAAAGACGAATTTTTAACCCGAGAATATAAATTTTGAATAAAAAAAGTCCATTTTCAACCAAATAGTTCAATTTTCTACAAGAATCGTTGAATTTTGAACAAAAAACAGACGAATTTTACACCAAAAAGGATGAATTTTCAACAAAATTGTTGAATTTTTCACAAAAGATCTACATTCTCAGCCAACTGTAAAATTTTTCACCAAAAAGGATGTTAAATAGTTAAATTTTCTACAAAAATAGTTGAATTTATAACTCAAAAAGGCAAATTTTCCACCAAAAAGAATGCATTTTTAATAAAATTGTTGTATTTATCACGAAATAACAATATTCTCAGTCAATTATATAAATTTTCACAAAAAAGGATGAATTTTTAAGAAAAATATAATAGCTAACTTTTCAGATGAATTTGAAACTAAAATGATGAATTATGTACTAAAAAAAGTGAATTTTTAACAAAGGAATTTAACTTTTAATCAAGTAGGTAATTTTTCAACAAAGAGGTTGAATTTTGAACAAAAAAGAATTAATTTCGAAAAAAATTGTTGAATTTTAACCAAATAATTAAATCTTTAACGATATAATCACAGTTTTAACCAAAAAAGATTTTTCAGTCAAAGAAGAGAATTTTCAAGTCAAAAAGACGAATTTTTAACCCCAGAATATAAATTTTGAATTAAAAAACTCCATTTTCAACTAAAAAGTTACATTTTCTAAAAAAAAAGTTGAATTTTGGAACCAAAATAGACAAATTTTTCACCTAAAAGGATGAATTTTTAACAAAATTGTTGAATTATTCACAAAATAACTACATTCTCAGCGAAATGTAAAATTTTTAACCAAAAAGGACGAAATAAACAAAAACAAATACAACAAAAATATAATAGTAAACTTTTCAGTTGAATTTAAAACTAAAATGATGAATCAGGTACCAAAAAAAGTGAATTTTTAATAAAGGAGTTTAACTTTTAATCAAGTTATTAATTTTTTAACAAAAAGGTTGAATTTTGAACGAAAACGAATGAATTTCTAATAAAATTGTTGAATTTTAACAAAATAATTAAATCTTGAATGATATAATCACAGTTTTAACCAAAAAAGGTTTTTTCAGCCAAAGAAGAGAATTCTTAAGTCAAAAAGACAAATTTTTAACCCAAGAATATAAATTTTGAATAAAAAAAGTCCATTTTTAACCAAATAGTTAAATTTTCCACAAAAATTGTTAAATTTTGATCTAAAAAAAGACGAATTTTTCACCAAAAACGATGAATTTTTAACAAAATTGTTGAATTTTTTACAAAATAACTATATTTTCTGCCAATTATAAAATTTTTCACCGAAAAGGATGAATTTTCAACCGAAAATATAAAAGTACACTTTTCGGATGAATTTCAAACTTAAATGATGAATCATGTACCAAAGAAAGTGAATTTTTAACAAAGGACTTTAGCTTTTAATCAAGTAGTTGATTTTTCTAAAAAAAAATGGATTTTCATTTAAAAGTTGAATTTAAAAAAAACAAATGAATTTCTAATAAAATTGTTGAATTTCAACAAAATAATTAAATCTTGAACGATATAATAACATTATCAACCAAAACAGATTTTTCAGTCAAAGAAGAGCACAAATTTCAACTTGATTTTTGAATTTTCAAAACAAAAAGACGAATTTTCAACCCGAGAATATAAATTTTGAATAAAAAAAGTCCATTTCAAACCAAATAGTTCAACAAAGAATATAAAAGTAGAATTTTTAAACAAAAAGAATTAACCTTCAACCCGAAATAGATAGGTGTTTATCAAATGAGATTAAATTTCTACCCAAACGGATAATTTTTCAAAATAAATTATGAATCTTCAACTGGAATATTTAAGCTTTCAATTAAAAAAATTAATTTTCAACAATGAAACTAAATTTTCAACAAAACAGTTAAATTTTTAAACAAAGAGATGAATGTTTAACTAAAATTATGGAATAAATCGTTGCATTTTTAAATGAAAAACTGAATATACAAACATAAAAATAAATTTAACGCAAAGGATTTTTAACGTAAAATCATTAATTTTCTAAAAAAATTAATTTATTAGAAAATAGTTGAATTTTCAGCAAAATAGTTAAATTTTTAAACAATGAGATGAATTTTTAACTTAAACGATAAAACAAATAGTTGAATTTTTGGATGAAAAAATAAATAAACAACCATAAAAACATATTTAACGCAAAGGATTTTTAACGTGAAAATGTTAATTATCTACAACAAATTAATTTATCACAAAATAGTTGAATTTTCAACAAAATAGTTGAATCCTAAACCAAAACTGAATTATTTTCAACCCACAAGTTACATTTTTGCCAAAAAGGTTGCATTTTTAATCAAGAAGAATTATTTTCTAATAATAAAAAAAAATTTAATTTCAATAAAAGACAAATTTTCAAGTGAAAAAGATTATTTTGCAACCAAAAATAGAATAGTTAAATTTAGAATTGAAAAGCTTAATTTTCAAACAAAAAAGAATAATATTTAAAAAAAATAGTAAAATCCACAAACCAAAACAAAATAATTTTAATCAAACTGTTGCGTCTGTAATAAAAAAATATTAAATTTCTACCAAAAGAGATGAATTTTTAAGCTATAGAGACAATTTTTTAACAAACCAAAAAAAATGAAGTTTCAACAAAATATTTAATTCCACAAACCAGAATAGACTAATTTTAAAGAAACAGTTGCATTTCTAACAGCAACAAAAAATTTTCATCGAAAATTATATTGAAAATTCTACAAAGAATATGAATTTTAAACTATAGAGACAAATTTTTAACAATAGAAGATCTATTTTTAGATAATTTATAATTAAACACTTGTATTTTTAAACAAAGAAATATGAAATTTTTTTCAAAGTGATAAATTTTCACATAAAAAAGACAAATTTTCAACTAAGAGACATGAATTTTCCACCCAAACTGAAATAGTAAAATTTGCAGTTGAAAAAGTTGTATTTCAAGTTTTAATCAAACCGAAAATGTGAAACTAAAATTAATTTTCAACAAAGGAACTCAACTCTATAACGAGCAGTTGAATCGTCAAACGAAAAAAGGTTTTTATTTTAAATCCAAGCATTTGAATTTAACAAAACTAACGAAATCTCACAAAAAAGAGGAAAAGGTGATATTTCAACATGAAAAAATTTTTATTTTAAATAAAAGAAAAAGTGCAATTATCAGCCCGAATATATACGTTTTGAAAGAAAAAGTTAATTTTACACCAAATAGTTGAATTTTTTACGAAAATGATAGAATTTTCAACCCAGAAAGACAATTTTTTCAACAAAAAAGTTTATTTTTTAAGCCAAATAGTTGAATTTCGAACTTAAAACTGTCCATTTCCAACCAAAAATATAACAATTAAATTTGCAGTTGATAAAAATTGATTTTCAACTCAAAAAACGAATTTTCAACAAAATAGTTAAGATCTCGAAAAAATAGTTGAGCTTTCAACGAAGTAAAGCAAAATAAATACATTTTGAAGTGAATTTTCAAAATTTTCACTAAAAACTATCAATCTCAACCAATAATGAAATAGTTGAATTTCCAGTTAAAACAATTGATTTCCGACTAAAGAAATATTTCAAAAAAATATTAAAATTTGTAACCAAAGAGATGGATCTTCGACTACAAAAGATCAATTTTCAACCACAAATGGAATAGTTGAATTTTCACTTACAAAACTTAATTTGCAACCAAAAATGAATTATCAACAAAATAGTTAAATTGTCAACAAAAGAGATGAATTTTCAACGAAACTGATGAATCTTTTACGAAAAAAATAAATTTTTAAGGCCTGGAGTCAAATACTGATAGATAAATTTCCAACAAAAAAAAAAGAATTTTTCAGCGAAAAATTTAATAGCTAATATTTCTACTGAAAAAAGTTATAAATCAAAAAACATTCAAATTCAACAAAAAAAGAGTTGAATTTGTCAGCCCAGAATCAAAATAAATTTTAACCAAATTCTTGAATTTTATGCAAAGCAGTAGAATTTTTAACAAAACATTTGAATTTCTAACAAAAGAAGATGAATTTTCATGGCAATCATTGAATTTTCATCAAAACAGTTAAATTTTCAACGAAATAATAAAATTTTCAAACAAATTTTAAAATCATCATCCGAAAATATAATCATATACTAAATATATGTAATATAATAACAGACTAAAGATTATTTATTTTTAAAATATAAAAAATGAACTTTAATGTTTATACAAACTACTAATCTTCAGTCTATTGTTATATTACATATATTCAGTCTATTATTATATTTTCTAATACAAATTTTAATATTTGTTTGAAAATTTTATTATTTGGTTGTAAATTTAACTGTTTTGATGAAAATTCAATCATTTGCATAAAAATTCATCCTTTTTGATTAAAAGTTCAAATATTTTGTTGAAAATTCTACTGCTTTGCATAAAATTCAAGAATCTGGTTGAAATTTAGTTTGCTTGTGGACTGAAAAATCTTTCTTGGTTGAAAATTAAACTTTTTTGAAAGAAATTTCATCTTTTCGGTTAAAAATGCAATTTTTTACTCAAAAACTAAACTGTTTTAGTTGCGGATTCACCTATGTTATCGAAAATTAGTCTTTTTTGGTTAAGTTAAATTTTTTCTTATTTTAAATGTTTTTACTAGAAATATCAGTCACTACATTTTTCGTTAAAAATTCATTTTTTTGTTGGAAATTTATCAGTATTTGATTCCAGACATTACAAATTTATTTTTTTGGTATATGATTCATAATTTTCGTTGAAAATGAATAGTTTTAAGTTGAATATTCAACTATTTGGCTTAAAAAATCAACTTTTTTGTTAAAAATTTGTCTTTTTGGGTTGAAAATTCTATTATTTTTATAAAAAATTCAACTATTTGGTGTAAAATTAACTTTTTGGTTGAAAATTTATACATTAGTGTTATAAATTCCACTAGTTTCCAGAAAATTCGCCTTCTTATTTTGGTTGAATATTCAACTATTTTCTTGAAAATTCTTCTTTTTTATTTGAATTCAACTTTTTCCTTTATTTCAAATAACAATTTTTTCAGGTTGAAATATCACCTTTTTCTCTTTTTTTTGAGAATTCGTTTGTTTGGTTAAATTCAAATATTTGGATTTAAAATAAAAATTTTTTCTGTTTGAAGATTCAACTGCTTGTTATAAAGTTGAATTTCCTTGTTGAAAATTAATTTTTTTCATTGAAGATTCATAATTTCAGTTACACATTTTCGGTTTAATTAAAAGTTGAAATACAAATTTTTCGAATGCAAATTTTACTATTTTAGTTTTGGTAGAAAATTGATAATTTGTTGTTAAAAATCTGTCTCTATAGTTAAAATTTTTTTTTTCTGGTTTGTGGAATTTATTATTTTGTTGAAACTGCCTTTTTTTTGTTAAAAATTTGTCTCCATAGCTTAAAAATTCATCTCTTTTGGTAGAAATTTAATCTTTTTTTATTACAAATGCAACTCTTTGATTAAAATTATTCCCTTTTGGTATGTGGAGTTTACTATTTTGTTTAAATATTTTTCTTTTTTGCTTGAAAATTAAGTTTTTCAATTGAAAATTTAACTATTCCATTTTTGGTTGGAAAATAATATTTTTCACTTGAAAATTTATGTCTTTTATTAAAAATTAATTTTTTTTTGTTATAAAATAATTCTTCTTGATTGAAAATGCATCCTGTTTGGTAAAAATATAACTGCTGGGTTGAAAATCAATCTGTTTTGGTTCAGGATTCAACTATTTTGTTGAAAATTCAACTATTTTGCAATAAATTAATTTTTTTTAGAAAATTATTATTTTCAGGTAGAAAATCCTTTGCGTTAAATTTATTTTTATGGTAGTATATTTATTTTCTTATTTGGGAATTCAACTATTTGTTTTACCACTTTAGTTAAAAATTTATCTCATTGTTTAAAAATTTAACTATTTTGTTGAAAATTTACTTTCATTGTTGAAAATTAATTTTTTTAATTGAAAGCTTAAATATTCCAGTAGAAGATTCATAATTTATTTTGAAAAATTATCTGTTCGGGTAGAAATTTAATCTCGTTTGGTAAAAACCTATCTATTTCGTGTTGAAGGTTAATTCTTTTTGTTTGAAAAGTCTACTTTTATATTTCTTGTTGAGGAATTTTTTTTTTTGGGTTAAGAATGTTATTATATCGTTCAAAATTTAATTATTTTGTTAAAATTCAACAATTTTATTAGAAATTCATTCTTTTTTTCAAAATTCAACCTTTTAGTTGAAAATCCATATTTTTTGTTGAAAAATTAACTACTTGATTAAAAGTTAAATTCCTTTGTTAAAAATGTACTTTTTCGGTACATGATTCATCATTTTAGTTTCAAATTCATATGAAAAGTTTACTTTTATATTTTCGGTTGAAAATTCATCCTTTTTGGTGAAAAATTTTATAATTGGCTGATAATTTAGTTATTTCGTGGAAATTACCAGAATTTTGTCAAAAATTCGTCGTTTTTGGTGAAAAATGCATCTTTTTTTGTTCAAAATTCAACTATTTTTGTAGAAAATTCAACTATTTGATTGCAAATTGACTTTTTTTAATTCAAAATTTATATTCTCGGGTTAAAAATTCGTTTTTTTGTCTTGAAAATTCAAGACTTAGGTTCAAATTTGTTCTCTTATTTGACTGTAAAATCTGTTTTGGTTAAAAATGTTATTCTTTCGTTTAAGATTCAAATAATTTGTTAAAATTGAACAATTTGAATAGAAATTCATTCGTTTTTTTTCTCCAAAATACAACCTTTTAGTTGAAAATCCGTCTTTTTTGTTGCAAACTTAACTACTCAATTGAAAGTTAAATTCCTTTGTTAAAAATTCACTTTTTTGGTACATGATTCATCATTTTAGTTTCAAATTCATCTTGAAAGTTTACTTTTATATTTTCGGTTGAAAATTCATCCTTTTTGGTGAAAAATTCGTCTTTTTGGGTTCAAAATTAAACTATTTTTGTAGAAAATTTAACTATTTGATTGAAAATTGACTTTTTTTCATTCAAAATTTATATTTTCGGGTTAAAAATTCGTCTTTTTGTCTTGAAAATTCAAGAATCAGGTTGAAATTTGTTCTCTTCTTTGACTGAAAAACCTTTTTTGGTAAAAAATGTAATTATATCGTTCAAGATTTAAATAATTTGTTAAAACTCAACAATTTTATCAGAAGCTTATTAGTTTTTTTCACAATTCAACCTTTTAGTTGAAAATTCATATTTTTTGTTGAAAAATTAACTACTTGATTAAAAGTTAAAGTCCTTTGTTAAAAATTCACTTTTTTGGTATATGATTCATCATTTCAGTTTCAAATTCATCTAAAAAGTTTACTATTATATTTTTGTTAAGAAATGCATCCTTTTTGGTAAAAAGTTTTATAATGGGCTGAGAATATTGTTATTAAGTGAAAAATACAACCATTTTGTTAAAAATTCATTCTTTTTGTTGGAAAATTCTTCTTTTCGGGTTCAAAATTCAACTATTTTTTTAGAAAATTTTACTGTTTGCTTAAAAATGGACTTTTTTTCTTTAAAATTCATATTTTTGGGTTGAAAATTCGTCTTTTTTGGGTTCAAAATGTAACCATTTTTGTATAAAATTTAACTATTTGGTTTAAAATCGTCTTTTTTTATTCAAAATTTATATTCTCGTGTTACAAATTCGTATTTTTGTCTTGAAAATTCAAGAATCCGGTTGAAATTTGTTCTCTTCTTTGACCGAAAAATCTTTTTTGGTTAAAACTGTGATTATATCGTTCAAGATTTAATTATTTTGTTAAAATTCAGCAATTTTATTGACAATGCATTCGTTTTTGTTTAAAATTTAATTTTTTCGTTGAAAATAAATCTTCTTAGTTAAAAAGCTTTTTTTTTTGTTGAAAAATTTACTACTTGATTAAAAGTTAAACTCCTTTATTAAAAATTCACTTTTTTGATACATGAATCATCATTTTAGTTTCAAATTCATCTGAAAAGTTTATTATTATATTTTTGTTACAAAATTCATCCTTTTTGGTGAAAAATTTTATAATTGGCTGAGAATGTAGTTATTTTGTGAAAAATTCAACAATTTTGTTATAAATTCATACTTTTTGGTGAAAAAATCGTCTTTTTTGGGTTCAGAATTCCACTATTTTTGTAGAAAATTCAACTATTTGATTGAAAATTGACTTTTTTTATTTAAAATTTATATTTTCGGGTTAAAAATTTGCCTTTTTGCCTTGAAAATTCAGGAATCAGGTTGAAATTTGTTCTCTTCTTTGACTGAAAAATCTTCTTTGGTTGAAACTGTGATTATATCGTTCAAGATTTAATTATTTTGTTAAAATTCAACAATTTTATTAGAAATGCATTCGTTTTTATTCAAAATTCAACCTTTCTGTTGAGAATCCGTTTTTTCGGGTTGGAAGTAAATCTTCTTGGTTGAAAATCCATCTTTTTTGTTGAAAAATTAACTACTAGGTTAAAGGTCAAACTCCTTTATTAAAAATTAACTTTTTTTGATACATGATTCATCATTTTAGTTTCAAATTCATCTGAAAAATTTACTATTATATTTTTGTTAAAAATTCATCCTTTTTGGTGAAAAGTTTTATAATTGGCTGGAAATATTGTTAATTTGTGGAAAATTCAACAATGTTGTTAAAAATTGATCCTTTTCGGTAGAAATTTAATTTTTGTTGGTTAAAAATGCAATTGTTTGATTTAAATTATTCTGTTTTGGTTTGTGGATTTTACTATTTTTTTCAAATATTGTTCTTTATTGCTTGAAAATTAATTTTTTTAATTGAAAATTCAACTATTCTATTTTTGGTTGCAAAATAATATTTTTCACTTGAAAATATATGTCTTTTATTAAAAATTTAATTTTTTTTGTCAGAAAATAATTCTTCTTGATTGAAAATGCATCCTCTTACGATAAAAATGTAACCTTTGGGTTGAAAATGATTCTGTTTTGGTTTAGAATTCATCTATTTTGTTGAAAATTCAACTGTTTTGTAATAAATTAATTTTTTTTAGAAAACTTATATTTTCACGTTAAAAATC
>JAABKJ010009542.1:0-11178 GCA_011634705.1 Andricus grossulariae
TAGATTTTTCAGAGATTTTTTTTGTGCGAGTTGCAATCAAAAAAAGTGAGGGGCCTATACCTTTGGAACCGACTTTAATACTTATAGAAATATGATAGATAATAATGTAGGACTCGAAATAAAAAAATGGATCGATTCTACAACTTATTAACTTTAAAAAAATCATTGACTGTTAACTGGTCGCCGTTGCCCCTCCTTAACCTACTTTTCTTAGAGCAATTGCATTTATTTTGGGAATCCAACGTCCATTTTATCCCATTACGTCAGGTTTTTGACATAACCTCAAAAAGTATTCACAGCCACACAAAAATAAAAAATAATGCTGGCCTGGGGGTCATGTCTAATTAGCCCGTTATACCTGATATATTGAACCTCATAATCTCTCAAACCCATAACCATTCGACCTCTTCAGCCCTTGACCTCATAACCTCGTTACCCTATAACCTAAATTCCAAGAACCACATAACCTTAAACATTATAAATAACGAATAACAAACAAGAGGTAGATATAATTTTAGTCATTCTCTTTTTTTTAACAATAACGGGCTAATTGGGCTCGGATTATAATATTTTTCGGAGGTTATGTCAAAAACCTGAAATGATGGAGTGAAATGGACTTCGGATACGGTTTCAGCGACCCCAAAAACATGTAGCAAAAATGGCCTGACCCCACGCCAGAATTATTTTTTATTTTTGTGTGGCTGTAAAGACTTTCAAGTTATGTCAAAAACCTGACGCGATGGGGTAAAATGGACGTCAGATGCCGCGACCCAAAAAAAAATATAATAAACATCGTCTGACCCCAGGCCAGAAATTTTTTTTTTGTTTGGCTGTGTTATTAATTGTTTGAACAATTGCGAAAGATGTTAAACAAAATATTACTGTTCACATTCATTGATTGTGCCATTAATTGCAGAAAAGAATAACTTTTCACGATTTGCAGGGAAGCAAATTGCTTAAAACAAAATATCAATTGTTTACCTAATTAGCAAATATCATTGAGAAAGATGTTACTTATAACGATTTCAAGGAGAAAAAATGTTTAAATAAATGAAAGTTATTTGAATAATTACAAATTGTGTCTAATAAGAAGTACTATTTTTGACATTCATCAAATTCATATAATTTATCCCAAAGATAATAAGTTTTCACTTATCACTCATCAGTATTCACAAATGGGCTCTGTGTGCTTCGAGATATATTGATTAGATACATGAAGTATGCAAAAAATTAGACAAAAATATTCAACCTTGCGGCCTCAAAATTCTGAACCGATCACTCAATTGCTAATTATCTTGAACAAAAAAAGTACTTTTAGCATTCGTTAATTGTGTTATTAATTGCAGAACATAATATTTTTTGACGATTCACGGGGAAAAATTGTTTAAACAAATAAAATTTGTCTAGAAAATTACTAAATATCCTAAAGAAAATATGTCACTCTCTAAATATGTTCATTGTGTCATTAATGCCTGAAAATAACTTTTCGTAATTCTTACGACACAATAAAAGGGTATTGGGGGGTCCATCATGAAATTTGTTGGGTGGAAATTATTCCTTGAACATTCTTCAAGAGGTGACTATACTTTAATTCACACAAAGTTTATGACAAGTACTTTTTTTCATTATTTTTAATTGAGTACTGATATACATATATATATTTAAAGTGCGTATTATTTTATTTTGACCTCAATTAAAAATGTTATTTTAGAGAACGTTTTTCGTTCTCCTACAACGTTTTGAAAATGGTGTTTGCATCCTTTCGCAAATCCACTCTTCAAATATTCAGACTAGGGAAAAAATTGTTATCTTTACAGTCTGTTTTCCATGTATGGAATTTCCATACATGTCAGTTAATTCAGAATTTTTTTAACGAATCGGATGAATATTGTAGGCTCCAGGTCGACTGAACCCTCAAAATGAAAAATTTGTCATGTTTTCTGAATCTGCTGCGTCCATTTACTAACAAATGAATAGTGTATGTGCACAGAAGTTATTTATTACCTAAAGATTTCCATTATTACTGCAAATATTAACCGATTTTCATAAGTCTTTTTTCACTTTCTTGTAATTATATAAATAAATTAATTCAGATAATTGAAATTAAAATAATCCATGATTTCATAATGTCAGTTTTTCTAAAAATCAGAAGAAAGAAAAGCGATTACTTTCTGTCTATAAATGGACAAACTATGAATTTGTTTATAAAATTTGTTTATAAATTAAACAAATTATATCGAATGATAATTATTCATAATTGAACACCACCACATACATAATTTGAAGGCGTTAAGAATGAAAAAAAATTACTTTCTGCCCAAAAATGGCCAAACTATGCATTTGTTTATAAAATTTGCTTATAAAATGAGCAAATAATTTTGAATTACAAGTCTGCATCACGAAATTATCCACTAATATAATTTAAAGACGATTATAAAGAAAAACGGTTACTTTCTATCTATAAATGATGAAACTATGCATTTGTTTATAAAATAAATAAGTAATATCGATTGACAATTCTTCGGCACTGAACATCACTACTTATGTAATTTTAAGTCGGTTTGGTAGAAAAATATTACTTTATGTCCATAAATGACGAAACTATGCATTTGTTTATAAAATTTGTTTATAAAATAAACAAATAATATCGAATGACCAATCTTTATGACTAAATATTACCACTGATGTAAAGGTACTAGGGGAAAAAAACGATTACTTTATGCCAATAAATGCCTAAATTATGCATTTGTTTATAAAATAGATAAATTATACCAGGCAACAAATTGTCTTGATCAAATATGATCCTGTGGATGAAATCAAGCAATTTCAACTTACAAGTATACTTTGCAAGCAAAATTTTCAGGATGTTGACATTTTGGCAACATAATTTGTTTATAACAATTAGATTCGATATCCTGTTAATTATTCATATTATTTAGATACTCCGACATTCATTTTCATTTAGAATGGGATTAATTAAGTTATTTATTCAAAGATAAAAAATAATAATTAAAAAATATCTCATGTTCGCTTTTTGTATATTTATATAAAAAATATAATAGAAAGTGATGAAAATTAAAATATCTAATCCATAGGCGCTCTTATGCAGCTATTGCTGATCACTTCTAAGAAAAATGTGAAAATCGGTTAAGAATTGTAGGTTGTAGGTGATTTTTAATAATAAACTCCCGATACAGCCCACTGTGCAGCATCTGTCTGCTCCAGTGGTGAGCGCGCGCGGTGGACGACGCGATTCCCGACTTTTATCAATAAATACCGCTTAGGGGCGTGTATGGGCAAAAAACTCCGACTGCTCCTTGATGTACACACACAAACAACTCATACTATCTAGGATTCACCTATGACATCTCGTAACATATTTTTATAATTCAATGCAAAGTTGACGTTTGTTGACATCGATAAGAATTTCGTAGTGTATATTTGGGCGTCTTGGAGCAGCAGTCAGTAGGCTACATTCAACTTTTGGCTTAGCACTTTTTTGAAGCGAAATGTGTCTTTTAATTTGGTATATAACATGTTAGCTCTTTGTGGGTTCTTAATGAGGTAAACGCGATAGGCTTAAAAACCCAAAGTCACAGTGGCTTCAGAGTGCGCAACGCTGCTGTGGATACGTCATGTTCAGGAGAATTTTTCGGGACTTCAGAGTTACGAAGGATTAAAATATGGTTGGCGTGTGATGCCTTGCATATTTAAGTGTGAAAGAAATACACAATTATACACCAATAACGACTTTTATATGAAGCGCTCAGAGGAAAAATGTGACACAGAGAGTTTTGGGGGAAAACAGTATAGAAAAAGTTCCGAGGAAAAACAGTAACCGAAAAAGTTCCGAGGACAAAAGGTAAACAGAATCTCGAGGTAAAAATATTACTCGGAAATATCTGAGGTAAAACGTTATAGAAAATATTGAGGGATAAAATGTGATAGAAAAAGTTCCGAGGAAAAACGTTACAGAAAATCTTGAGGGGAAAAATGTGATAGAAAAAAGTCCGGGGAAAAACGATACAGAAAATGTTGAGGGGAAAAATGTAATAGAAAAAGTTCCGAGGAAAAGCGATATACATATAAAACTTGAGGGGAAAAGCTTCTTCTGGAGTACCACAGGAAACACGTTACTCCAGCAATTCAGTTTTTTTTTTGTATTATAAGTTGATCACGAACACCCTTAAAAAACAACAAGAACATCAATATGATCGATATTTGTAATTTACCCGAATTTGAAAAATGTACTGCTTTTACACTTTCACTTAAGTTTAAAGACTGCTGTTGGAAAATTCGGGGTTTTCAACGACTGTAATAATTTTTCATATTGCAAAATAATTTTGGTTTGAAAGATTTCAAATGTTTCCGGTGCTTCCTAATATTTCACAATAATTTCGCAATAAACAAGTAAGTCGAAAAATTATATTTTACACAAATTTTGCTCAAGATCAAAGATTTCAAAAAAGATTTAAAAATTGTCTCGAATTTTTAGACTTCAAAAATATTTTTTTAATTATCAGACTTGACATTTTTTTCGAATTTATGGACTCAGAAAATCTTTCGAATATTTTTACTCTTGACAACTTCACTACTCTTTGATGTTGAAAAACTTCTGGAATTTACAGACTTAGAAAATGTCTTGAACTTTCGAATTTAGACAACTTCTCTATTTTTGGTGTTGAAAAATTTCTGGAATTCACGGAGTTGCAAGGAGAGGACGCGAGATGGACATAGCCGATTCGCCTGGGGCTTTACAGGATGAAAGTACATAAAAATCCATTATGGGCGTATTTTTTCTTTCGATCTAATGGGCCTTAGTTTCCGAGCTGTCGAGGTTTGAGTAGTTGCGCTCCAGCGCTCGACCGCGCCACTGCAGATCGGGGACCCCGGACTTGGCGCTTACTCACAGTCCGACACTAATTTTGAGACGAACAGAAAGTCCACAGGGTTTCTATATCATTTCTATAAGGTTTTTTCCGTAGATTGCGAATCTTAAAACGAAAATATTCCAGAATGTTAAATTTTTGGGAAGAAACGAGGTCAAGAAGTAAGAACGGTTACAAAAAATCATTTTTGTCCGTTCTTGGAAAAGTTGTTAAACACATAGTCCGGCGGATAGTGACTATTTTTTAAGTGAATCATGCAAATCACGTCACACGCAATTTTATATTTCTTTAGGTATACACTGAGAAAAAAAGTTTTTGGATCCAAAGAAATGCATTACTTTGATTCCATTTATTTGATTTAAAAAAACCGTTCACTTAATTGTACTGAATATTGTTTAAAAGCAACAAAGTCATGCATTGATTCAAAGAAATCATTTCTTTAGGCGCGTTTTCTTTAAAATAAAGAAATATTTCTTGGTCTCAGAATATGAGATGATTAACTCAAGGAATTGATATCTTTAAAACTAAGAACCTAGTTTCCTTGAATCTCGCTTTCGCATCCAAACATTGGGATTTGTGTAATTTGATTTGATTTATTTACATCCAACAGTCTGTAGAACAATTACAGGATTACATTAAAACAAAGCTTGAATAAGTGTCACAAGAAAATTATTATAATGTACCTTAAATTAGTATTTAAAATTATATATATTATATCGGGGTTTTCTCAAATTGAGTTTGGAGATAAAATGACATGCTGGAACAAGCATAGTACTGAAGAACAACAAATGGAACCTGACACATGAGATATGGACAGTCTATAATGTTTTTTATTATTTTGCACAGAAAAATTATCATATTAACAATTCTCCTATTCTCAAGTGCCCATTTATTGAATCTACTGCACAATTGTTCATAGTCAGAGCCAGGGGGTAAAAATACACCTTCCATTTTCCAGTTTGGAAATTTCAAAAAATTTGTTTGGCATTTATCAATTGCCTCTGTCAAAAATTTCGTATCAGTATGCCAAATTACCATTCCATATTCTAGTTTGAATCTGACCTGAGAGTAGTATAATGTTTTCAGAGTAATTGGCCTATTAAACATCTTACATCTTCTAAACAAAAATCCTAGGGAGCGATTAGCCTCCTCGATCCTCTTGTCAATCTGAACATCAAACTTCAGAGTACAGTGCAGATAAATACCTGAGTCTTCAATCAAAGAGACTCGCTGAAGACCTCTGTTATCAATCTTGTACTGAAATTCAATTAAATCGCTCTTACGTGAGAAGGTAATAACATTGCATTTCGCAGGGTTTACATCCAGTGAATTTCTTTTGCACTAATCTACAAAATTATCAACGTCGGCTTGCAAATCAAGGCAATTTTGAATACAATTATTTATGGATTTAAAAATGTTGGCATCGTCAGCATATAACAGCAGATGATTATTTATTGAGAACACAACGTCATTCATATATAAAACGAATAGGAGTGGGCTAAGATTTGAGCCCTGTGGCACACCTGAAGTTGGAGAAAATTCGTAGGAAGAGTATCCTTTATATTGAACAATCGTTTTCCGATTTTCGAGATAGGAGTCAACAATTTTCAAGATTTTATCAGGTATCCCAAGATTCATCAGATCAATCATGATTTTACCATGGCTAATGCAATCGAAGGCCTTGGAGATGTCAGTGAATATGACATCAACCTGTTTATTTTGTGTGAATGATGATTCAATAATTTGCAAAAATGTAATCAGGTTAGTTACGGTGGACCTTTTTGGAACAAACCCATGCTGAGAAAAAGAAAGGACAGGACTTAGGTAGGACCAAATTATCTCACTCAAGAACATCTCCAAAACCTTAGAAAAATTGCACAGCAATGCCACCGGGCGGTAATTTTTGATTCGAGATTTATCTCCTTTCTTGAAAATAGGACAAACTTTCGCGCATTTCCATTTTTCTGGAAATTTTCCTGATGAAATAGACAAATCCGAAATAATCTTTAAAGGCTCAGCGATCTCATTAGCACAAAATTTTACTAACGAAGCTGGGATCTTGTCCAATCCAGAGAAGAGTTTGTTTTGTAACTTTTTTATATTAGAAAGTATGTGTACATCAGTAATACCCATTCCATCTCCAAAATTAGAAAGTGTTTCAGAGATGGTACCACAAGGCAAATCAGTGGCTGGCTTATAGACACTCGAAAACAAGTCAGCAAATTGATCAACAATATCTTTAGGGCGTGTTATTTCATTACCATCATGGAACATAATTCCGGGAATTCTGGAAGTCTCATTAAGATTATTGACTAGTGACCATACTGAAGACGGGGAGCTCCCAATATCTAATTCCACCTTATTCATATAATTTTTGTACTCCTGCTTGATTCTGTGTTTCAACTCTTTTCTAAGGGTTAAGAATACATTTAAATGGTATACATTGCCAAAAAAATTATAATTGAGTCTAGCCTTGTTTTTTCGTTGAATTTTAATTATAATCTCTTTCGTATACCATGGCGGATATTTCATATTCTTAAGATTTAAGGAAATTATTCCAATTTCTTCATCCAATATTTCATACAACTTAGCATCAAATAAATCTGTAACTACATCAACGTCCGTGTGTTGTGTAAGCAATGACCAATCAGTATTTCCTAATTTACTTTTAACTTTGGCGTAGTCACAGCCTTTAAATTTGTATCGCTTATTTGAGAAATTCGTAGAAAATTGTACACTTGTTGAATAAGCCGGAACACTTGCTTCAAATGTAACCAACAAAGGAGGGTGGTGATTATCTACGGGTAGAATAGAAATCAAGCTATTTGTTAGCTGACATGGAAAAGAGGAGATAACAAGATCTAGATATCAATCATTGATATTGTGTACATCATTATATTGTGACAAGGAGTTTAAATCCAAAAAAGTATGTAAAAGAAATGTCTTAGTATCCGAAATGCCATGATTCACATAATTAACTACTTTAGGAATATTGAAATCACATATGAATCTTAAAATTTAAACAGTTAATGTCTCTGTGATGTCACTGGTTGAGAGATAACACTTCAATAAGACAACGTGAGCGCTACCCGTAGAGTAGATTGCGATTGCTGATCTACCACTCATAACTTAAATATGGAGCTTAAGGGAGTTAGAGAAAGATACTTTAAGAAAGAGGGATAGAGGAAGTAAGAGAGAGTACAAAAGGGTCGTCCAGATCCCAGCCATAAACCATTTATTTATATGCCCTACACAATATTAATTCGCCACCCTACGTCCATAAGGTTGACAGAGTGGATCAAGCCTCAAGGAATTCCACAAGTTCAGAAGGAGAAGTATCAGGAGGTAAAGAGGTGGCGAGTAAAACAAAAGTGATACCCTCACAAATAACCATGATAGCTACAGAATTAATTTCAGGAGATGCTCCAATAATATGAAAGATATCAGTATTGCCCGAAGTGGTTAAAGATTTAGCTGCTCTAAGGACACCGCGTCCACTTCTATCTAGTCTGTCATCCCTATAAACATTAAATAAGCCAGTATCAAAAAGCTCAGTACTGCATATTTTCTGCTTTAACCAAGTTTCAGTAAAAATAAAAAAATCGTAATTGGCCACGTCTAAAGGATGTAAATGAATATTTTCTTTAGTATTAAGACCTCTAGCGTTTTGGTAGTATAATGAAAAGTCGTTCAGTAGATCTAAATTAACAATATGCGAACAATTAAGGCTATTTATTACATTACCACAGTCGTGAATCACTTATTTTCCTGAAGTATCTAAGCCCTCTCCAGACCAAGAGTTTCTTTCAATTTTACAATCTTCGGTTCCCCTCGAACTTCCTTTATTTTTATATTCGTCTCTCCCCTTTGTCGACACTCGTTCAGTGAGGCCACTACTTCCTTGTATCAGCTTCTCTGTAGAGGAGTACGATCCTGAGCCAATGACATATCGGTAGTCGGAATCTGCTGTACTTGATTCTTCTTCCACTTCCAATAGGTTTGCAGAACATTTCAAGCGATTAATTCCTCGCGGAATATTACCTTGATTAGCCGAGGTGGGCCGAGATTCTGTGGGCTTTTACCAAGCCTCATGATTGAAATTTTGTTTGGATCATGAGTGTTATAAAATGCTAATGAATTTGTTGACTTTATTAGTTTCAGGCTATTTATTCTTCACTAAGTGAGCTTGCCGTCGTCGACAGTTTCCGGGTATCCAAAATTTATGACATTACGCTTCCTACAAATCTTATCAGAGATTTCTGCTAGACATGGCGAGGAAATTAAACTTTCTTGTAGAGATTATGTGACTTTTCGTTCGCAGCTGCAAGTTCATTAACTTTTAATTCGATACCATCAACTCTCTCTATAGTTTCCTCTAGTTTGGCATCAAATGAATGAATCAAATTTTCCGGACAGCTCACTGATCCCAGTTTTTAAGCTTTTCGTTAAATAGTCTATCTTCTTGGTAATTAACTTTTCGGTTTCAGCCGTTGAAAACAGAGATCCAGCCTATGGTTTGATTCCACAACATCTCCTTTTATCATTAGATCTGGCTGCATAAGCTAAATAGCCAATATGATACAACACACCGTACGGACAGGAACAGAAGTTCCCAAAAATTGTGGAGCTACATTGACCACACTTTTTTTCGGTACCACTCATTGTTATTTAAAAAATAAATAACACACGCGTTCAGAACTTTACAAGTAGTTTAGCAGACACGGTATAGAGTCTCTGAATAAAAGTTCATACACCACACGCCGAGACAGAGTTACAACAGTCAGTTCACAACTCTGAACAGACCTCAACACGAAACTCTAGAAATTGAACGAATTCGCACAATAAACACAGCAAACTCGTACATTCTCAGGTGCAAAATAGGCAATAGCACTAATCGATCACAAACACTTAGCATTGTCGATCCAGAAAACCTCGAAATTCAACAAAAAGACGGAGCACCGCTCACGACAAAACTCACTTGGTCGACATCTTGTCTTTTTTAATTACTCGCATCCACAATCGACCTGTGAGAGCTTTAATTGATTCCTTCTTCCCAGGCGGTCGGAAAAGATGCACATCTGCTGGAGGAAACTCAAGCATCCAAGACAAGCCCAAGACAAGGCCTTGCTTTTCAATGCCTTGAAAGTTGACCGCCTTGCTTTGTCTCGAAACACGAGGCCTAGAGCTATCCTTCCTTGAGTCCCTCGACCTCCGCTCTGCCATTCGGTCAAATTCTGAGAAAATTCGACCGACTCGTCGAAATTCAGGCCCTACTTCGAACCTGTAACTCCTACGTACCTTAGTAGATGTTAAGAGCAGTAAAGTAGGTTCTAAATAAGCGTTTTTCCACGTTTAGCGTCAAAGTAGTGCATGTGTTTTAAGTACATCAGACTCTCTTTTGATCCACCAAGTACTTCATGTAGAACTTGTAGCATCAAAGCTGGTTCTCTATAATCTCACACCAATATCGATAAATAAAAATAACCATTTGTTATTTATCAGTAAAAATAAAGAAAATAATATATGTGATATTAATATCAAGGCTACTCGTAATTATTTCATAGACATATTGTTCATAACATTTTTCAATCATATCGCTAAAGCATAGTACATTGAAAAATCCGCAAGTACCAAAAATCGATACAAATATCTAGTTTAAGTGTTTTAATTGTTTTCCGATATCTTAGAATATTAATGTAGTGAAGGCCTTTTCCGGGGTTTTTTATGTTTTTATTTAAATATTGCCGACATGTTTCGACTCGGTTCCGAGTCCTTTTCAAGGCGTAGTTCTGTAGAGGATACAATGTATCGTGAAAAATGTGGTTAAAAAAGTTTTAACTACAAATAGAGTTGAGGTAATACAATTAAGTATATACATTGTGCTTACCTTATTATTAGTTAACGGAAATTAAGAAAGTTTCTTGGAAGATTGTATGTAGTTGTCAAGTATAAACTATATTTTGAAATTTCAAAATTGGATCGTCATAACCTCAAAATTTGATAAAATGTATCGTCTAGAAGTAAAACAGAGTTAAATGAATACGAGACAAACATTTTATCAAATTTTGAGGTTATGACGATCCAATTTCAAAATATTAGTTTATACTTGACAAATATAATAAGGTAAGCACAATGTATATACTGAATTTCATTACTTCAACTCTATTTTTAGTCAAAACTTTTTTAACAAAATTTTTCAGGATATATTGAATCAATTTATATTTGTGAATTGATTTTAGTACTTTTAATGGAACTAATTAATTAATTAATTACGAAAGGGATTAATTTA
>JAABKJ010009543.1:0-11178 GCA_011634705.1 Andricus grossulariae
CTTTGAAAAACTTTATGAAATCGTTGGAAATATTTCTGAAATCTTTGGACATCTTCGCGAAATATTTGAAATATTTTTGAAATATTTGGCAATATTTGTGAAATTATTGAAATCTTTGTAAAATCTTTGAGAAATCATTTAAATATTTGTGAAATCTATTCGAAATCTTTGTGAAATAATTGAAATCTTTGTTCAATCTTGGGAATCTATCTGAAAGCTTTGTGAAATAATCGAATGAGTTGTAAAATTTTGAAAATCATTGTGAATATTTGTGAAATCTTTGAAAAACTTTATGAAATCGTTGGAAATATTTCTGAAATCTTTGGACATCTTCGCGAAATATTTGAAATATTTTCGAAATATTTGGTAATATTTTTGAAATTATTGCAATCTTTGTGAATGCTTTGGGAAATCATTGAAGTCTTTGTGAAATATTTTAAATTTGTCAAAAATCTTTGCTACACATTCGAAATCTTTGCAATATATTTGAAATCTTTGTGAAATATTTTTAATCTGTCCGAAATTGTTTCCAAACCTTTAAAATCTTTGTGAAATCTTTCAAATCTGTCTGAAATCTTTAGGAAATCATCGAAAGTTTTGTGAAATAATTGTCAATATTTGTAAAATTATTGAAATCTTTAAGAAATCATTGTAACCTTTGTGAAATCTTTCAAATTTATCAGAAATCTTTACCAAATATTTGAAATATTTGCTAAATATTTGAAATCTTTGCAAATTTTTTTAAATCTTGGTGAAATCTTTGGGAAATCATTGAAATCTTTGTTCCATCTTTGAAATCTATCTAAAAGATTTGTGAATAAATCGAGTGCTTTGTGAAAATTTTTTAATCTTTGGGTGATCTTTGAAATTCTTGGTGAAATATTGGGAAAACTGTGTGAAATCTTTGGAAACCTATGCGGAATATATGACAATATTTGTGGACTTTTTGAAATCTTCGTAAAATCTTCGAGAAATCATTTTAATATTTATGAAATCTATGTAAAATCTATCCGAAAACTTTGCCAAATACTCAAAATCTTTGTGAAATCTTTGTAAAATCATAAAAATATTTTTAATTTATCAGAATTTTTTTCTAAATAATTAAAATCTTTGCCAAATTTTTGAAATTTTTGTGAAATCATTGAAATCTTCGAAATCTTTGTTCAATCTTTGAAATCTATCTGAAATGTTTGTGAAACAATTGAATTCTTCGTAGAATTTTATAAATCTTCAGGAGAATATTGACATCTTTGTGAATCTTTGTGAAATTTTACTGCAATCTTTAGAAGTTTTTGCGGAATATTTGGCATATTTTTATAAAATTATTGAAATCTTTGTTCAATCTTTGAAATCTATCTGAAATCTTTGAGAACGAATGGAGTACTTTGTGAAATTTTTGCAATCTTTGGGTGATTATTGAAATTTTTGTGAATTTTATGTGAAATATTGAGAAAACTTTGTGAAATCTTTGGAAATCTTTGTGAAATATTTGGGAAATCATTGAAATCTATCTGAAAGCTTTGTAAAATAATTGAATGTTTTGTAAAATTTTCGAAAACTTTGGGAGACTATTGAAATATTTGTGAATCTTTGTGAAATCTGTGGAAAACTTTGTGAAATCTTTCTGAAATCTCTGGAAATCTTTGCGGAATATTTGGCAATAGTTGTGAGATTATTGAAATCTTTGTGAATTCTTTGTGAAATTCTTGTAATATTTGTGAAATCTATGTAAAATCTATCATAAATTTTTGCCTAATATTCGAAATATTTTTAAAAACATTGAAATCTTTATGAAATCTTTTAAATCTGTGAAAAATCTTTTAAATCTATCCGAAATCTTTGTGAAATCTTTGGAAATTCATTTAAGTCTTTGTTCATTTTCTCGAATCTATCTGAAAGTTTTGTGAAATAATCGAATGCCAAATTTGTGAAATCTTTGTGAAATCATTGAAATATTTGTTCAATCTTTGAAATCCTCGTTCAATCTTTGAAATCCTCGTTCAATCTTTGAAATCTATCTGAAACCTTTGTGAAATAATTGAATGCTTTGTAGAATTTTATTAATCTTTAGGAGATTATTGAAATCTTTGTGAAATTTTTGGAAAACTTTGCGAAATTTTTCTGAAATCTTTGGAAATTTTTGCGGGGCATTTGGCAATATTTGTGAAATTATTGAAATCTTTGTGAATTCTTTGTGAAATCATTGAAATCTTTGTGAAATATTTCAAATCTATCCGAAATTTTTGCCAAATCTTTGTGAAATCTTTGAAAAATCATTGAAATCTTTTGTCAATCTTCCAAATCTATCCGAAACCCTTGTGAAATAATTGAATGCTTTGTAATAATGTTTGAAATATTTAGGAGATTATTGAAATCTTTATGAATCATTGTGAAATCCTTGGAAAACTTTGTGAAACCTTTCTGAAATCTCTGGAAACTTTTGCGGAATATTTGGAAATATTTGTGAAATTATTGAAATCTTTCTAAATTCTTTGTAAAATCATTGAAATATTTATGGAATAATTAAATTCTCTGTGAAAATTTTTTAATATTTGAGAGAATATTGATATCTTTGCGAAATCTCTGGAAAGCTATGTTAAATCTTTCTGAAATATTTGGAAATATTTGCAAAATATTTGGCAATATTTTTGGAAATTATTGAAATCTTTGTAAAATCTTTGAGAAATCGTTTAAATATTTGTGAAATCTATGTAAAAAATAATCCGAAATCTTTGCCAAATATTTGAAATCTTAGCAAAATCATTGAAATCTTTGGGAAATCATTTAAATCTATCATAAATCTTTCAAAATTCTTCAAATATATCCGAAATCTTTGCCAAATCTTTGTGAAATATTTTGAAAATTATTAAAATCTTTGTTCAATCTTTGAAATCTATCTGAAAGCTTTGTGAAATAATTGAGTGCTTTGTAAAATTTTCGAAATCTTTGGGAGACTATTGAAATCTTTGTGAAGCTTTGTGAAATCTTTGGAAAACTTTGTGAAATCTTTCTGAAATCTCAGAAATTTTTTGCGGAATACTTGGCAATATTTGTGAAATCATTGAAATATTTGTGAAATCTTTGAGAAATCATTTGAATATTTGTGAAATCTATGTAAAATCTATCCGAAATCTTTGCCAAATATTCGAAATCTTTGTGAAAGCTTTGTAAAATCATTGAAATCTTTCAAATTTGTCAGAAATCTTTGCTAAATATTTCAAAGTTTGAGCCAAATTTTTGAAATCTTTGGGGAATCTATCTGGAAGCTTTGTGAAATAACTTTCGTTGTGAAATTTTTAAAATCTTTGGGTGTTTATTGAAATCTTTGTGAATATTCGTGAAAACTTTGGAAAACTTTGTGAAATTATTCTGAAACCTCTGGAAATCTTTGCGGATTATTTGGCAGTAGTTGAGAAATTATTGAAATTTTTGTGAAATCTTTTAAATATTTGTGAAATAATTTAATTCTTTGTGAAATTTTTGAAATCTTTGTGAAATCTTTGTGAAATCTTTGAAATACTATGTAAAATCATTCTGAAATCTTTGAGCAATATTTGGCAATATTAGTGGAATTATTGAAATCTTTGTGAAATCATTTGAATATTTTTGAAGTCTATGTAAAATCTATCCGAAATCTTTGCTAAATATTCGAAATCTTTCTGAAATCTTTGTAAAATCATTGAAATCTTTTAAATTTATCAGAAATCTTTGCTAAATATTTAAAATTTTTGTCAAATTTTTTAAATCTTTGTTACATCTTTCAAGTCTATCAGAAAGCTTTGTGAAATAGTTGAATGCTTTGTGAAATTTTTGAAATCTTCAGAGATTATTGAAATCTTTGTGAATCTTCTTGAAATCATTGGAAAACTTTGTGAAATTTTTCTGAAATCTTTAAAAACTTTTGCGGAATATTTGGCAATATTTGTGAAATTATTGAAATCTTTGGGAAATCATTTATATATTTTTAATTTATCAGAAACCTTTGCTAAATATTTAGAAATTTTGCCGAATTTTGGAAATCTTTGTGAAATCGTTGAAATCTTTGTTCAATCTTTGAAATCTACTTGAAAGCTTTATGAAATAATTGAATTTTTTTCATCTTTGAGAGACTATTGCGATCTTTGGGAGATTGTTGAAACCTTTGTGAAACTTTGTGAAATCTTTGGAAATCTGCGCAGAATATTTTACAATATTTGTGAAATTATTAAAATCTTTGTGAATTCTTTGTGAAATCATTGAAATATTGATAAAATAATTGAATTCTTTGCAACATTTTTGAAATCTCTGGGTGATTGTTGAAATCTTCGTGAAATCTTTGCGAAATGTTTTGCAATATTGTTAAAATTATTGAAATCTTTGTGAATCTTTGTGAAATATTTGGAAAACTTTGTGAAATCTTTGGAAATCTTTGCGGAATATTTCGTAATATTTGTGAAATTATTGAAATCTCTGTGAATTCTTTGTGAAATCATTGAAATATTGATGAAATAATGGAATTAATTGTAAAATTTTCGAAATCTCTGGGATATTATTAAAATCTGCGTGAAATATTTGGAAATCTTTGCGAAATATTTTGCAATATTGGAAAAATTATTGAAATCTTTGTAAAATCTTTGGGAAATAATTTCAATATTTGTGAAATCTATGTAAAATCTATCCGAATTCCCTGCCAAATATTCGAAATCTTTGTGAAATCATTGAAGCCTTTGGGAAATCTTTTAAATCCATCAGAAATCTTCGAAATCTTGGAAATATATCCAAAATCTTCGCCAAATTTTTGTGAAATCTTTTGGAAATTATGAAAATCTTTGTTCAATCTCTGAAATCTTTCTGAAAGCTTTGTGAAATAAGTGAATGCTTTGTAGAATTTTTGAAATCTTTGGGGATTATTGAAATCTTTGTGAAATCTTTCTGAAATCTCTGATAATCTTTGCCGAATATTTGGCAATATTTGTGAAATTATTGAAGTCTTTGTAAATATTTGTAAAATCTTTGAGAAATCATATCAATATTTGTGAAATCTATGTAAAATCTAGCTGAAATCTTTGTGAAATCTTTGGAAAATTATTTAAATCTATCTGGAAGCTTTGTGAAAGAATTGAATGCTATATAAATTTTTTTTTATATTTGGGAAAATATTGAAATCTTTGTGAAATCTGTGGTAAATTTTGTGAAATCTTTCAGAAATCTTTGAAAATCTTTGCGGAATACTTGGCAACATTTGTGAAGTGATTGAAATCTTTGTGAAATCTTTGTGAAATCATTTGAATATTTGTGAAGTCTATGTAAAATCTATCCGAAATCTTTGTGAAAGCTTTGTAGAATCGTTGAAATCTTTTTAATTTATCAGAAATCTGTGCTAAATATTTTAAATCTTAAGCCAAATTTTTGAAATCTTTGTGGAATCTATCTGAAAGCTTTGTGAAATAACTGAATGTTTTGTAAAAAATTTAAAATCTTTGGGAGATTATTGAAATCTTTGTGAATCTTTGTGATATCTTTGGAAATCTTTGTGAAATCTTTGGAAATCTTTGTGAAATCTTTCTAAAATCTTTGAAAATTTTTGCGGAATACTTGGCAATATTTATGAAATGATTGAAATCTTTGTAAAATCTTTGAGAAATAATTGAAATATTTGTGAAACCTATGTAAAATCTAGCTGAAATCCTTGCCAAATCTTTGTGAAGTCTTTGGGAAGTCATTGAAATCTTTGTTCAATCTTTGAAATCTATCTGAAATATTTGTGGAATAATTTAATGCTTTGTAAAATTTTCGAATTCTTTGGGTGATTATTGAAATCTTTGTGAAATCTTTGAAAAATTTTGTGAAATCTTTCTGAAATCTTTGGAAATCTTTGCAAAATATTTTGCAATATTTGTGAAATTATTGAAATCTTTGTAAATTCTTTGAGAAATCGTTTGAGTATTTGTGAAATCTATGTAAAATCTTTTCGAAATCTTTGCCAAATATTTGGAAATCTTTGTGAAATCGTTGGAAAATCATTTAAGTCTTTGTAAAACAAGGTCCCAGGACGGCTGAATATTTCCTCATGTAAAATGTTTATCAGAAAAGTCAAGGTCATTCTTGAAGTAACTTTCAACGAGGAATTCAATAGTGACCTTAATTTGATCTTGACGGTGACCTTCAAGGTTTTTTCAAGGTCAACTTTCTTTCTTCAGTGTAAACCCCCTTTTTTACATCGGCAATCGATACGGCGGGAAATTTTACGTTAAAATATGTACCCAGGTCATACATAAGTACATTGTAATTTTGAAGGTCACTCTAAGGTCATTTGAACTTAATCAAGGTCTTCATACCTCTGACAATAGAAGCTTTTGCAATCTTTTTCGTAAAGAACAAAGTTACTAACTTTATCAAGGCTTATTCAGTAGTGACCTCAAGCATGACCTTGACGATGACCTTCAAGGTCATTATAAGGTCAATTTTTTCCATTGGAAACACCCTTTCAGGGTCACAATGTACAAGGGTACATATTTGAACGTAAAATTTCCCGATCATCAATTGACGATGTAAAAAAGGGGTTTCCATTCAAGAAAAAAAGTTGACCTTGAAAAAACCTTGAAGGTCATCGTCAAGATGACCAGATCATGGGATTGCCCATGATCTATATGGCACCCGGATTGCCATAAGCTGAATTTTTGTTTTCCCAGAATTGATGCCGCGGCTCGAAATCCGGACCCTCACCGCATTAGTTGCATCAGATTGCGTCATGCCTTAAAATTCAACATAAATTATCAGTAAACGACTCGGCGCTACTTATATTCGTAGAAAAATAACAAATGATGAAGAATTAGGATAAATTAAAGATAATTGAAATCCACTGAGAAGAAAACGACTTATGAAATTTTCCGTTCGTCTCTAATAAAAGTACGAATCAAAAACTCCCTTTCACCCTCGGCTTCCCTTTTTAATAAGCCGCTCCTCGGAGCCGCTCAAATAACGACAAGGATTTATAATCCTCTCGGTAACATCATTTACCAGGCATTTCTTCCTTAATTTAATCATCCCCTCTTCAGATATATATCAGGAAAATAAATTAATTTTTTTTCAATTTTTATTATTTTGAACATGGGATCACATAATTTTTTCAAAAAAATCAAAATTCCGAGTTTTGAGAAATACAGAAAATATGATTACCAAAATTTGAAATTACAAAAAAAATGGTAAATACCCAAAATCAGTAAATTCTATGAAGTTTATGAATTCCATCAAGTTCAACATGTATTTCCCATAAAAAAAGTCATTTTTGTCAATTTTATGAGGAATCTTCAATATTTGGTGAATCGAATTGAAACTCAAAGTTTCTCTTCAAAATTAGACATAGAATACTAATTGGAAAGTAGTTTTTGAATATCGTCCCCATAAGTCTGTTTTATGGGGTCCCAAAAAAACCCCCATAAATAAAAAATTGGGTTTTACGAATTTTTGACGCTAATTATGATTTTTTTTAATACAAATTATTTCTAATATGTAAAATACCACTTTCTACTAATAATGAAATATTACATAAATTGTTTTAACAACTTATTATTGTTTTTAGCAAATTTCTCTTACAATAGAATTAGAAAATCGCGGTTTGTTCATAAATGTTCTACTTTTTGTCAAATTTTCAATTAAAGTAAAGCAATAATTGATTATTGTTAACAAACATAATTGTTTAAACAATTTATCACTATTGTTAATAATATTCTCGTGTAATAATGCTCGAAAATTGCAGTTTTAAAATAAAAGTCCACTTTTTGTCCAATTTCCAATTAGATTGAGGTACGTAATTAATTCAAGTCAAAAAAAAATTATTTAAACAATTTATAATAATTTTGAATAATATTCAATTGAAATAATGCTAAAAAGTGGCGTTTTTTTTTAATTCTAAACTATTTGTCTACTTTTCACTTCGAGTAAATTGATAATTAATTCAATTTGGCCCAAATAATTATTTGAACAAATTACTATTGTTTATAACTATCTTCTTCTGCATTAATTATTACCTCAGTGATTGAAAATTTGACAAGAAATGGAAAATTTCAGAAAAAGATGCCACTATCTAGCAATACTATAAAAGATAGTAATAAAGAACAAAAAATTGTTTAAACAATTATTTTCGTTCGATGGCATTGATTTTACCTCGACTTGACTAAAAATTGGACAAAAAATTGAATATTTCAGAGAAACCGCATCTTTCTAGCATTATTCAAAGATAATTTTATTTATTATAATAATAAATTGTTTAAACAATCATGATTGTCGAATTTCAATTATTTTTATCTCAACTTAAGTGGAAACTGGACAAAAAGTTAAACATTTCAGAAAAAAATGCAACTTTTTAACATTATTCTAGGAGAATATTATTGTAAATAATAAATTGTTTAAACAATCATTCTGTTAAACCTAATTAATTGTTGACTCGGTCTATCTAAAAAGTTTAAATAAAGTTTAAAAATTCGGAAAACCCGCGACTTTTTAACTACGTTTCAAGAGAAAATTGTAATAAACAATAATAAATTGTTTAAACAATTGATATGAACATATACTTATCAATGAAAAGGAGTATTTTATGTATTATAAACAATTTTTATTATTTTGAAATCCCAAAAAATCATAATTAGCGCCAAAAACTCGCAAAACCCAATTTTTCACTTATGGGGTTTTTTTGGTACCCCATAAAACAGACTCGATTCACCTAATATTGACGATTCCAAATAAAATTCACGAAAACGTATTTTTTTTATGGGAAACTTATGTTAAACATTATGGGGATTGCGGAACCTCAAAGTGTCATTCAAAAAAAAAATTATTTATTTGTACTTTCAAGATTTTTCCAAAATTAATTATTATTCGATAAATTACAAGTTTCCGAGTATTTTTCAACTAATTTGCAATTGTTTAATTAATTTTTTTTCAGTCAATTGTGAAAAGTTACTATTTTTCGGGATAAATGATAAAGTTGATGAATGAAAGAAATTATATTTTTTGTTTAAAATATTTTGCAATTGTTTAAACAATAATTAAGTCTAATTTTTTCCAACAAATCGTGAAAAGTATTTTATGGAATTAATCACACAGTTGATGAATTTTAAAAGTCATATTCTTTGTTTAGCATGTTTGGCAATTATTTAAATATTTTTTATTTGTTTAAACAATTTTTCACCTGTAAATCGTTAAAATTTATTACATTCTGGAATTAATTACGTTGTTATCGAATTTTAAGGTCGACATTTTTTGTGAAAGACAGAAATTTAGCTGAATAAATAATTATCCATAAAGTAAGTGAAACAATTGTTTTAAAAAATTATTGTTTAAAAAATTAGGTTATAAATTTTGAGATAGGAAAATACTGAATAATATGTGATAATGTGTTAGAAATTCAAAATACTTGAATTTTCTTCCCCTTTCCAAAAAAAAACAAGTAAATAATTAATAATTGTTTAAACAATTGCAAACTGTCTTTCACAATAAATATAATTCCTAATATTTATTTAACTGCGCATTATTTCCAGAAAATAGTAACTTTTTAAGATTGACAGGGCAAGAAATTATTTAAACAAATGAAAATTTGTTTAAAAAACTGAAAATTGTTCGAAGAAATAACAATTGTTTAAATAATTTCAAACTTTCTTTCACAAAAAATGTTACTCCAAGCATTGATTAACTGCGTTATTAATTCCGGAATGTAGTAACTTTTTAATATTGACAGGAAAATCAATTGTTTAAGCAAATGAAAATTGTTCAAGTAATTGCCGAACATCTTTGAAAAAAACGTATGTTACTCTAAACAGTCGTTAATTATGTCATCAAATCCAGAAAAAGATTATTTTTTGCGATTTACAGGGTAACAAATTGTTCAAACAAGTAAAAATTGTTCAAATAATTATCAAAATTATATGTAAATAAATAAATGGTCGAATTAAACAAAAAATTCAGCATGAATTTTAAATGAAACTGCTATTTTGATTTTTTTGGGACTTTAATTCACAAAAAGTTAATAACAATTATTCATTTTTCCATTTTTTCGAAAACCGAGTTTTTCTCATTTAAAACCCAAATTATTGAACATTTTTTGGAAATTTTAAATTTCGGTAATTTGATAATTTGGAGAATTTGAAATTTCTTTAATTCACGAATTTTTGAATATTGAAAATTCGATTTTTGAAATTTCGATAATAATATGATTTCGAGAATTCAATAATTTCGTTAATTTAACATTTCTGATTTTTTTCTGCTTTCGTTAAATTTCACTTTCGGCATATTTTCGGTTGTTTAATTTTTTTCATAATTTGAAAATTAAAAATTGTACTTCTTCTGTAAAATTATGTCATCCCCTCAAAGTATTAATTCTGAATGTTTATTATCACATTTTCATTCGTTAGATAAATTATAAATAAATTATAAATAATAAATTGAAGATTAATTATAAGAAATAAATTCTAAAGTAAAAATCTCAATTGAATTTAATTTTGAGATAAGAAGATTAATTTTCAACTAGAAAAAATCAATTTTCGATCAAAAATATGAATTTACAACTAAAAGTGGAATAGTAACATTGTTTGTTGTGAAAGAATTAATTTTTAACAAAAAAATAAACGAATTTTCAACAAAAAAGTTAAATTATCAACAAAAGAGACGAATTCAAAAAATGATTTTTGTAACAAGCAGTTAAGTTTTTAACCAAAAAGAATAATTTTCCAATAAGAAGATTATTGTTTTACAAAAAATCATGAATCTTCAACAAAATTGTTCAAATTTTAAAGCCAAAACTACGAATTATTTACAAAACGGTTAAATTTTCAAACCGAGAATATGATTGTGTAACGAAACAAAAATTATTTTCTACTATAAAGTTAAATTTTTATATAAATAGTTTAATTTTTAACAAATAGTTAAATTTAAAACAAATATATGTATTGTTGACAAAAAGAAATTTCAACCGGAAAGTTTAATTTTCTACCAAATTAAACTCTTTTGTTGAAAATTAATTTTTTTGGCATAAAATTCAACTATTCCAGTTGAAGATTCATCATTTTAGTTGAAAATTCATCAGTTTAATTAAAAATTAATTTTTTTACTCAAAATTTAACTGTTCCATTTTTAGTTGAAAATTGATCTTTTCAAGTTCTCTTTCTCTTTTTTAGTAAAAATTAATTTTTTTGTTTGAAAATT
>JAABKJ010009544.1:0-11178 GCA_011634705.1 Andricus grossulariae
AAATTCATTGGAAGTTTTAAAAATATTCGAAAATATTTTATATTTTTTAAAATCACTTTAAATTATTGAAATTTATTGAAAATACCCTAAGATACTTCAAATCATTTAAAATGTTTTAAACTTTCTTGAAAATTTGTAAAGGTCTTGAAAATCCCTTGAAATTTTTAAAAGTACCTTAAGATTTTTTAAATCCTTTTGAATCCCTTGAAAGTTTTTTAATCTCTCGAAAATTTATTGCAGGTTTTAAAAATAGTCTGAAATCTTTTAGATTTTTTAAAATCACTTAAAATTATTGAACTCTATTAAAAATACCATAAGATATTTCAAATCCTTTAAAATGTTTTGATCTCCTCTGAAGATTGTTAAAGGTCTTTAAAATTCCTGGGAATTTTTAAAACTACCATGAGATTATTTAAATCCTTTGGAATCCCTTAAAAGTTTTTAAATCTGTTGAAAACTCATTGCAAGTTTTAAAAATATTCTAAAATGTTTAAAATTTTTTTTAAATCACTTAATATTATTAAAATCTATTAAAAAAGCCCTAAGATATTTCAAGTCCTTTATTTTGAACTCCCCTGCAAATTTTTAAGGCTCTTTAAAATTCCTTGGAATTTTTAAATCTCTTTAAAATTCATTGGAAGTTTTAAAAATATTCGAAAATATTTTATATTTTTTGAAATCACTTAAAATTATTGAAATTGATTGAAAATACCCTAAGATACTTCAAATCATTTAAAATGTTTTAAACTCTCTTGAAAATTTGTAAAGGTCTTGAAAATCCCTTGGAATTTTTAAAAGTACCTTAAGGTTTTTTAAATCCTTTGGAATCCCTTGAAAGTTTTTTAATCTCTTGAAAATTTATTGCAGGGTTTAAAAATAGTCTGAAAACTTTTAGATTTGTTAAAATCATTTAAAATTATTGAAATCTATTAAAAATACCATTAGATATTTCAAATCCTTTAAAATGTTTTGAACTCCCCTGAAGCTTGTTAAAGCTCGTAAAAATTCCTTGCAATTTTTAAAAGTATCTTCAATTCTTTTAAATCCTTTGAATTTTTTTTAAATATTCTAAAATGTATATATCTTTCTTTCTTTCTTTTTTAAATCACTTAAAATGACTGAAATCTATTAAAAAATACCCTAAGATATTTCAAATCCTTTAAAATGTTTTAAACTCCACTGAAAATTTTTAAAGCTTTTGAAAATTCCTTGGAATTTTTTAATCTCTTTAAAATTCATTGGAAGTTCTTAAAATATTCTAAAATATTAAAATTTTTTTGAAATCATTTAAAATTATTGAAATTTATTAAAAATACCCTAACATATTTCAAATCCTTTAAAATGTTTTAAACTCCACTGAAAATTTTTAAAGCTGTTGAAAATTCCTTGGAATTTTTTAATCTCTTTAAAATTCATTGGAAGTTCTTAAAATATTCTAAAATATTTAAAAAATTTTGAAATCACTTAAAATTATTGAACTCTATTAAAAATACCCTAAGATATTTCAAATCCTTTAAAATGAAAATACCCTAAGATACTTCAAATCATTAAAAATGTTTTAAACTCTCTTGAAAATTTGTAAAGGTCTTGAAAATTCCTTGGAATTTTTAAAAGTACCTTAAGATTTTTTAAATCCTTTGGAATCCCTTGAAAGTTTTTTAATCTCTTAAAAAATTTATTACAGGTTTTAAAAATAGTCTGAAATCTTATAGATTTTGTAAAATCACTTAAAATCATTGGAAATTTTTAAAAACATTCTAAAATCTTTTAGATTTTTTTGAAATCACTCAACATTATTGAACTCTATTAAAAATACCATAAGATATTGCAAATCCTTTAAAATCTTTCAAAAGTTAGTAAATCATATTCCCGTTCATTTCACGGTTTCCCGAATTCCAGGTCAAGTAGACTTCTATAAACAGCATCTTTAATTAAGAAATTTGTTAGACTAAAAATTGGATCAGAATTCGAATGAATCGTCAAAAAATTGTGAACTTACCTCGCTTTTGATCGTGTTATTTTCGGTAAGCAGATGTCATCATCATCTTCGGACTTATTAAGTGTCCTATTGACCATAGCCACCATGTGTTCGTTTATGATAACATTTCTCAGGAGGTTTTTAACATTAGTGGCTGTTAAATTAGTTTTAGCAGCTTTGGCATCCAACTGTCTCTCGATTTCTTCCTCCATTTCGTTGAACACTGAGACATCTTGAACAGCTTCTCGTTTAATTCGCTCTTTTCTAGAACTATAGTCATCAACCTCAGACACATCTATTTCCAATCCAGCTGTATCTGAATTCTCTGAATCCGAGGATTCATCTTGTTCCATATCGTCAACATCGAAATTGAAGGAGGAAAATGAGAATTCAAATTTTACAGGAGAATCCTTCTCTTTCTCGTCTGTATCCATCTTTCTCTGGAACAATTATTATTATATTTATTATTATCATATTATATTATTATATTATAGTATAGTAATAGTATAGTATTATATTTTTCCTATGCATAATATTTTCTTCACAGAATATATCCTACACAGAAATAACGAGCCCGTTCCGATTGGGAATCAACATTTTTCTACATTGATTTTTTTTTTAATCGAATATTTTCTACAGGAATACTTTTTTATTACTTTCGATCCACTATTTTCTACATTTTTATTTTTTACGTGAATATTTTTTATTATTTTCTGTTGAATATTTTCTACATCATTCAATTATTATTGAAAAAATATTTTTAAAATATTAAAAATTTTAAGTTGTAGCCTTTGAGTGATAAAAAAATATTCATTTATATTTTGCAGTGATTGAGAAATATTAATATATAATTTGAAAAGATATAAAATATTGGGACCGCTAAGAAAATCCGAAAAATAAAATTCCCTACACTGTAAAATTACAGAAAAAGCCAATTTTACCATTAGAAAATTTCCTAAATTATACAATAGCCGAAAAATAAAACTCTCGAATTGGAAAATTCCCGAATAATAAAATTACCAAACAATTTATAATGTTACCGAATTTGAAAATTTCCGAAGAATAAAATAGCCGACACTAAAATTTCCGAAACTAAAAAGTTCCTGAATTTAAACAATTAGAAAAATTGTTTTTCAATAAACAATATTTATTTATTAAGACTACAATAATAAAATGTTCGAACAATAATTAAAAAAAAATTAAACGAATTTTTGTTTGATCAAAATATTTCATTATTGTATTTTTAATTAATAAATAATATTTGTTGATTAATAAAATTTTCCGCCTTCATAAAATTCTGGAATTTCAACGAGTAGAAAAATCGTTTTTAAATTAATATTATATATTTATTGAAAATACATCAATGAAATATTTTTATGAAAGGAAATTTTGTTCAAAGTTCAATTTTTTTAAATTATTGTTTGAATTTTACTTATTGTATTCTTAATAAATAAATCATATTTATTCAGAAACAATTTTTTGATTATTTAAATTCGGGAATTTTCTAGTTTCCAGAATTTTACAGTGTAGAATATTTGATAATTACTTAAATAAATTGAAAATTCTTTGGAATTTGTAAAATACCATAAAAATTTTTTAATGATCTGGAATCTCTTCAAATTATATAAATCTATTAAAAGTACCCCAAAATCTTTTAAATCCTTTAGAATACCTTCAAATTATTAAAATATATTCCAAATTCCAAGGAACTTTTTCAGGAGCTTTACAAAGTTTCATGATATTTCAAATCTGTTGAATACTTTTGATATCCCTTGAAACTTTGCAAAGCTCTTAAAAGTTTCAATAACAGATTTTTAGAAATAAAAAAATAAATAAGTAAATAAAAATCTTAAAAGTTCCTTGGAATTTGTAAAAATACCCTAACATTTTTAAAATCGTTAGGAATTCCTTTAAATTTTTTAAAGATCTTGAAAACTCCTTGGAATTTAAAAAAATGATATAAAATCCTTTGAAATTGTTTGTAAGCTCTAGAAAATTCCTTGTAATTTTCAAACATACTCTAAAACATTTAACATTCTTTGGAATCCCTTGAAATTTTGTAAAGCTCTGGAAAATTCCTCAGAAGTTTTAAAAATATTTATATAAATATAATAAAGATTTAAAAATATATATAATATACCATGTTTAAAAATTCTTCAAAATCTGTGGAAATACTTTGAAACTTTTTGAATCCTTTAAAATCCCTTGAAATTTTTTGAAGTTCCTAAAAAATTCCTTGAAAATTTTTTTAAAATTCTAAAATATTGCAAATACTTTGAAATCCCTTGAAGTTTTTCATATATATTTAAAATTCCTTGGAATTGATAAAAATATCCTCAAAATTTAAAATTTTCTGGAATCGCTTAAAATTATAGAAATATATTAAAAATACCCCAAAATCTTTTAAATCCTTTAGAATGCCTTCAAATTATTGAAATCTATTCCAAATTCCAAGGAACTTTCAAGAGCTTTACAAAGTTTCAAGATATTTTAAATCTTTTGAATACTTTTGAAATCCCTTGAAATTTGTCAAAGCTCTGGAAAATACCCTGGAAGTTGTAAAAATATTTATATAAATATAATATAGATTTAAAAATATATAATATACAATGTTTAAAAATTCTTTAAAATCTGTGGATATACCTTGAAATATTTTAAATCCTTTAAAATCCCTTGAAATTTGTTAAAGTACCTAAAAAATGCCTTGAAATTAAAAAAAAAATCTAAAATTTTTTAAATACTTTGAAATCCCTTGAAGTTTTTCATAGATCTTTAAAATTCCTTGGAATTTGTAAAAAATACCCTAAAATATTTAAAATGATCTGGAATCTCTTAAAATTATAGAAATCTATTAAAAATACCCCAAAATCTTTTAAATACTTTATAATACCTTCAAATTATTCAAATCAATTCCAAATTCCAAGGAACTTTCAAGAGATTTATAAAGTTTCAAGATATTTAAAGTCCCTTGAATACTTTCGAAATCCCTTGAAACTTTATAAAGCTCTTGAAAGTTCCTTGGAATTCTTAAAATGCCCTAAGATTTTTTAAATCGTTAGGAATCCCTTTAAATTTTTGCAAGATCTTGAAAACTCTTTAGAATTTTTGAATATACCATAAAATATTCAACATTCTTTGGAATCCCTTAAAAATTTTTAAAGCTCTTGAAAATTCCTTGGCATTTTTAAAAATACTCTAAAACATTCAACATTCTTTGGAATCCCTTAAAATTTTTTAAAGCTCTTGAAAATTCTTTGCAAATTTTAAAAATATTTACATAAATATAATATAGATTTAAAAGTATATATAATATACAATGTTTAAACATTCTTTAAAATCTGTGGAAATACCCCAAAATCTTTTAAATCCTTTAGAATTCCTTCAAATTATTTTCATCTATTCCAAATTCCAAGGAACATTCAAGAGCTTTACAAAGTTTCAAGATATTTAAAATACTTTGCATACTTTCGAGATCCCTTGACACTTTGTAAAGTTCTTGAAAGTTCTTTGGGATTTTTAAAAATACCCTAAATTTTTTTAAATCGTTAGGAATCCCTTTAAATTTTTGTAAGATCCTGAAAACTCCTTGGAATTTTTAAAAATGCCATAAAATCTCTCAAATCCTTTGAAATTTTTTTAAGCTCTAGAAAATTCCTTGGAATTTTTAAAAATACTCTACAACATTTAACATACTTTGGAATCCTTTGAAATTTGTCAAATCTCTGGAAAATTCCTTGGAAGTTATCAAAATATTTATATAAATATAATATAGATTTAAAATGCATCTCTTTCTTCCGAAAATATACAATGTTTAAAAATTCTTTAAAATATGTGGAAATACCTTGAACTATTTTAAATCCTTTAAAATCCTTTGAAATTTTTTTAAGTTCCTAAAAAATTCCTTGACATTTTTTTAAATTCTAAAATATTGCAAATACTTTGAAATCCCTTGAAGTTTTTCATAGATCTTTAAAATTCCTTGGAATTTGTAAAAATACCCTAAAATATTTAAAATTATCTGGAATCACTTAAAATTATACAAATTTATTAAAAATTCCCCAAAATCTTTTAAATCCTTTAGAATACCTTCAAATTATTTAAATCTATTCCGAAATTCCAAGGAACTTTCAAGAGCTTTACAAAGTTTCAAGATATGTAAAATCCCTTGAATACTTTTGAAATCCCTTGAAACTTTATAAAGCTCTTTAAAGTTCCTTGGAATTTGTAAAAATACCCTAACATTTTTAAAATCGTTAGGAATCCCTTTAAATTTTTTAAAGATCTTGAAAACTCCTTGGAATTTAAAAAAATGACATAAAATCCTTTGAAATTGTTTGTAAGCTCTAGAAAATTCCTTGTAATTTTCAAACATACTCTAAAACATTTAACATTCTTTGGAATCCCTTGAAATTTTGTAAAGCTCTGGAAAATTCCTCAGAAGTTTTAAAAATATTTATATAAATATAATAAAGATTTAAAAATATATATAATATACCATGTTTAAAAATTCTTCAAAATCTGTGGAAATACTTTGAAACTTTTTGAATCCTTTAAAATCCCTTGAAATTTTTTGAAGTTCCTAAAAAATTCCTTGAAAATTTTTTTAAAATTCTAAAATATTGCAAATACTTTGAAATCCCTTGAAGTTTTTCATATATATTTAAAATTCCTTGGAATTGATAAAAATATCCTCAAAATTTAAAATTTTCTGGAATCGCTTAAAATTATAGAAATATATTAAAAATACCCCAAAATCTTTTAAATCCTTTAGAATGCCTTCAAATTATTGAAATCTATTCCAAATTCCAAGGAACTTTCAAGAGCTTTACAAAGTTTCAGGATATTTCAAATCTTTTGAATACTTTTGAAAGCCCTTGAAATTTTGTAAAGCTCTTGAAGGTTCCTTGGAATTTGTAAAAATACCCTAAAATTTTTAAAATCGTTAGGAATCCTTTAAAATTTGTTAAAGATCTTGAAAACTCCTTGGAATTTTTAAAAATGCCATAAAATCTCTCAAATCCTTTAACATTTTTTTAAGCTCTAGAAAATTTCTTGGAATTGTTAAAAATACTCTAAAACTTTCAACATTCTTTGGAATCCCTTGAAATTTTTTAAAGCTCTGGAAAATTCCATGGAAGTTGTAAGAATATTTATATAAATATAATATAGATTAAAAAATATATATATAATATACAATGTTTAAAAATTCTTTAAAATCTGTGGAAGTACCTTGAAATATTTTTAATCCTTTAAAATTCCTTGAAATTAAAAAAAAATTCTAATATTTCAAATACTTTGAAATCCCTTGAAGTTTTTCACACATCTTTAAAATTCTTTGGAATTTGTAAAATACCGTGAATATTTAAAATGATCTGGAATCTCTTAAAATTATACAAATCTATTAAAAATACCCCAAAATCTTTTAAATCCTTTAGAATACCTTTGAATTATTGAAATCTATTCCGAATTCCAAGGAACTTTCAAGAGCTTTAAAAATTTTCAAGATATTATAAATCCCTTGAATACTTTTGAAATCCCTTGAAACTTTATAAAGCTCTTGAAAGTTCCTTGGAATTTTTAAAAATGCCCTAAAATTTTTTTAATCGTTAAGAATCCCTTTAAATTTTTGCAAAATTTTGAAAACTCTTTGGAATGTTTAAAAATACCATAAAATCTTTAAAATACTTTGAAACCTTTTAAAGCTCGAGAAAATTCCTTGGAATTTTCAAAAATATTCAACATTCTTTGGAATCCCTTGAAATTTTTTAAAGCTCTTGAAAATTCCTTGAAAGTTTAAAAAATATTTATATAAATATAATTTAGATTTAAAAGTATATATAATATATAATGTTTAAAAATTCTTTAAAATCTGTGGAAATATCTTGAAATATTTTAAATCCATAGTCCATCAATAAACCGAAACAAGTCGTTAGTTCCCATAAATAAATTAATCAAAAATCAAAATAGATTAAAGAATTATAAAACATTATTTCTCTTCAATCGAATAACTTTCGCAATTCGAGGAAATTTATATATGTCCACGAAACAAAGATTTTTTTAATCTTAAATGAAAATGCTTCTTGAATATTTTCAAGAAAATATATTAATTTTCAACTGAATAGTTGAATTTTCAACTACACAAAGACCAATTTTCAGCCAGAGATAAATTTTGAACTAAAATGATCAATCTTCAACAAACAAAATTTTTACAAAGGAGTTCAACTTTCAAGCAAGTAGTTAAGATTTTTACCAAAAAGATTAATTTGCAACCAAGAAGATGAATATTTTCTACAAGAGACGAATTTTTAACAAAATACATGAGTTTGCAGTCAAATAGTTCAATTATCAATTAAAATGATGAATTTTTTAACATAAAAATTAATGTTCGACAAAGCAGTTACATTTACATCTAAAAAATATAAATATTTACCGAAAAAGTTCTTTTTCAACCCAATTGTTCAATTTTCCATAAAAATCGTGAATTTTTAACGAAGGCAGATTTTTAAGACATGAAAGAAAAAACAATTTCAATCAAACTGTTGAAGTTTCAAGCCAAAAAGACCAATTTTCTACAAAACAGTTGAATTTTCACCTCGAAAAATATTAATTTTCAACAAAAAAGTTCATTCCCAACTGACTAAATGATAAGATTTTTATTTTTTTAACCAACAAATCTAAATTTCTAAAGTTTTTTCTTGAATTCCAACTGTTAAAAATTCAGTTAATAAAAATTAAAGGAATTTGAAGATTCAATTTGAAGCAACTGAGAAACTAAGAAAATTAAAAATTGAATGTTCAACATTTGAATTTCGAACTTTCTTTCATTGTCAAAAGTTGGAAATTCTACTGTTAAAAAATAAACGATTGAAAATTCCATTTTAAATTTTCTTCAATTGTCTACAGTTTAATGTTCTATTAAAAACAAGTGATAAAAATGTCATATTCACATCATTTTTCATGATAATTTAATAAATTTGGAAAAAATGTTTAAACCGGGAATTTTTCTCACCGATGAAAGTGGCGACATTTAGTTTGTATATTTTAAAATATTTTGTTTTAACTGGTTAATAAATAATGAAAGCTAGGGGCTTTTATCGGCATTTACCATTTAATTTGTACAATTAAAGTTTGTGAAATTGATACCTTACCATTTTGAATGTTTCATTTTAAGATGATGTTTATTTTGAAACCCTTATTAAAATAAAACCTATTGAAATTAGAAGATTTTCATTTAAAAATGTGTTCATTATCAAACGACTAAATTGAGAGTTTTTGAATGGCAAATTTTTTAAGCTTTAATTTGGAATATTTGGAAAGTTAACAATTCAGAAGATTTTAATTTTGGCTGATTTTGTTTGTTGCTTAATTTTAAATACATTAAATGAAGAAATCTTCGGCATTAAAAGTTAAAATTTTTGAATTTCAACTTGAATTTCAATGCTCGGCAAAAATTTTTTTGAGCTGGGAAATAACCGGAAAATGACCGAATTTTTTAATTTGTTCTATAATTTAATTTAAATTTTCAAAACTCAAAAGTTCATCACAAACCTAAACTAGGTAAGGCCCAATACTAACAAGCTCGACTTTGTAAGCGACTAATAGGAAAAGAATAATATTACACGATTTTTTAATATTTAAAATATACTAAGAAATGAATTTAAAAATATTATTATAAATTATGATTTTTTTCAAAAATGACCTGATAAATTATTGTAAATTTGGTCTTAAATTGTTTGTAGGATGCCAAACAACTGTAATCAAAAACAAAATCCCATCTGCAAATAACTTTTAGTTAAAAGAGGTAAAAATTAGTTAGAATCGGTTCCGCTTTTCTTTTTATAATATTGTACAGAAATATTACGATTGATGAAAATTTTAATTTATTACTATACAACTTAATGAAAAATTGGGGTACATATATTTTATATGACCTGAAATTTCTCATTCCCCAATTATTAATCCAAATCCCAGAAATTTAGATAATTTTATAATTCTGGCTTAAGAATATTAAATAAGAAAATAAATATAAACCTGTAAAAAGATTTTAAAAATCTTGAGATGAATAACATCTAAGGAATTATTATTACTAGTTGCTTGATAATTCAACAGTTTGATTAAAATTTTGTTTCTTTCTTGACAAAATTTTTTTTTATAACAAATTCAACTATTTTGTTGAATATTTATCTTTATAGTTGGATAATGTATCTCTTTCTGTAGCAATTTCATCGTTTTTTGGTTGAAAATGCAACTGCCTAGTTAAAAATTGATCTGTTTCGGTTGAAAATTAACTTTTCTGTTAAAAACTCACATTTTTAAGTTGAAAATTTAACTGTTTTGTAAAAAAATTCATATTTTCGGCCCGAAAAGTAACAAATTTCCTATAAAATTTAACTATTTGGTCGAAAATTGGTGGCTTTTGTTGAAATTCGTATTTTTTCGAATAAAATCAATTTTTTGGTTAAAAATGCAATTGTTTTCTTGAAAATTAATCTGTTTTAGATGAGTATTTAAGTATTTTGTTGAAAATTTGTATTTTTTGGTTAAATCCAACTACTTTTTATTTTAAATTAAAATATTATTTGTTGAAATATCAAATATTACATTTTTCGTTGAAAATTCATCTTCTTGGATTAAAAATTAATCTCCTTGGTTGTAAAATAAATTTTTTGTTGGAAATTTATAGTCTCGGTTTGAAAGTTCAACTGTTTGATAGCAAAAAACGTATTTTTGAGAGGAAAATTTAACAATTTGGTATAAAATTAAACTATTTGGTATAAAATTAAACTGTTTTGTAGAAAAATCGTTTTTTTTTTAAATGAAAATTAATTCGCTTCAATCAAAATTACACTACATCATTTATGGTTAGATTTATATTTTTTTAGCCTAAAAATTAAAATATTTAATTCAAAATTTTGACAAACATCACACCCATTGGTCAAAATATTTAGTTAAAAGTGTATGTAATTTGTTGAAAATTTCGTATTTTTTGGTAGAAAATTCAATTATTTGGTTAAAAATGGATGTATTTTGTTGAAAATTTGTCTTTCTGGTAGATATTCAACTATTTTGTTAAAAAATCATATTTTTTGGCAGAACATAAATCTTCATAGTTGAAAATTTAATTATTTGGTGAAAAATATATGTATTTGGTTTACAATTCGTATTTTTTGGTAGAAAATCAAATTTTTTGATTAAAAATG
>JAABKJ010009545.1:0-11177 GCA_011634705.1 Andricus grossulariae
TTATTTTAAAAAACATGTTATTGTTTAACACTTTCCATCATGGCGGCCGTTGCCGTACACATATGGTTGGGGACTTTGTACAGTATCTTTATAAAGCCATCCCCAACGTATCTGTGAATAACAAATTTTACCTCTCCGCATTTTTTTTTTTGAGCTAAATTTGTTCCCCGTTAACTGGGCTACTTAGAGTATGTAAGCATAAACTAAAACAACGAAATAAAATTCAGCTTGAAAGAGTCATAGATGTAAAAGATAGACAAGAGTCATTTGACTATGTCACACATTCAATTAATTGAGACTTTTCTATATTTTGAAATTATCATAAATAGATAAAGTTAATATTGAGTAAATATCCTGAATTGTTTTGTAAGACAAGGAAAATCTGTCTTTAAATAGGATAATCCAGAATATGTATGGATTCAAACCGGAATCTAATGCACATTCGAATAGAATCACGTAAACAAAAACAAACACTGTAGTTGAAAATGCCTATATAGGATAAAAATTAGAATAAATGCATATTGGAAGTCGGTAAAACAGAAATTATGAAAAGCTCATGGTATTGCCAGTTTTGGACCGTTGCACCTTACCGATCGCCCGGTATCTTGCGCCATAAGTAAAAATTTATACGGATAAAAGAAAAAAAGAACAAAATTATATATGTATATATTACTGACGGAAACAGTGATATTTTTAACCTTCTCAAAAGGAAAAATTTACAAAAAAAAAAAAATTAAATGCAGGTACCAGGTCCTGAACCCGCGATCTCAGCAACACGAGCACAGCACGTAACCAATGAGCTACGTCCTGTTATGGACTTGGCGCAATATATCCGACGCATCCAACCCAAGGAAAACACATTACAAAATCAAGCTTAATCGACACAGAATAAAAATAATAACAATATAACAATAAGTTAATATGTCAATATAATAACAACATTATAAACGAAGAGATTAAAACAAGGGAACATCTTAAAACATCAGTTGTTGAAAGAGGAAATTAACTAATAGTTTCTTAAATAGGAAAAATAAGTAAAACCAATAAATAAATTAGACGAAAGTCATAACACACAACGAAAATATGAAATTTAAATTTAAAAAAATATATATTTGGACTCTTCGAGACGCGAACCCCTGATCTTGAGCGCACAAGTCCAGCGGTCAGCTACTCAGCCATGAGACTCCATGACCACTACAAGGAAATGGACCTGCATGGCTAGCGAGATGAAATCACGCAAATAAAATAAGTAAACAAATAGTATGAATGTATGTTTAAATCAATTGAGTTTTTCTAATTAATTGTTTTTTAATAATTAATTAATTTAATTAAGAATTAAATTTTGTAAATTAAAACATTAAAATTTTGTTCTGTTTTTTTTTAGGTCTGCAAATGCTAAATTATATAAAAAACTTTAGAGAACGCCAAACAAAAACTCTTATTTTAAAAATAAATGAAATACAAAATATATAAGATTAGAACACCAAAAAAAAACAAAATTTTTTAATTTAATAAGCAAAATTTGGTTTTCTAACCTCAAAGCGTGGGAATTATACTAAATTCAATTTATTCAAACAGAAAGGAAAATACAATAAAAAGATCCCTCAAAAGATATATGCTTAACCTGAAAAGAGAAATCGGACTGCAAGTTAAAGCCCAAAAACCAAAGATCCTATGCGAGGCCCAGAATCAGGCTGCAGAGATGGAGATTTGGTTAAAAGAATCTCAACCAGTACGCCCACCAGCACAGCCGCCTATGCGGACGTACCCTCGAGTCCCTCAGACTCGGACATTTAGCACCACAGTGCTATGCTAAAACGCAGTATTTTCAGCCAGGATAGTTCCAAAATCGACCCCCACAAAACACCGTGAGGAATATCCAGGAAATCGAGAACCAAGAGGACGGCCAGAATTATTTTGAATTTCAAGAAATGAGTCCGAGGAAATAAAAAACAACTAGTCTACGAGGAGAATGCAGAATTTCAAATATCAGCGGCAGATTATTATCCATCAGGGGTAAACACTCAAATGGATTGATTTACAGCTTACTGGTCGATTCTGGTGCAGCGAGATATCTTATTAAGGAAAACAATGTGCCAAAAGAAGTCAAGGTATTCCCCATGAAAAAATATTTCGTCATGGGAAAGGACCGACACTACTCAAATTATGCCACTTACATTAATTACTTTAAAAAAAAATCTTTTTCACATAGTACATGATGATTTTCCTTTAGCAGAAGCCGGAATCATAGGTTTATCCTTTTTTAACCAATATTCCAGATATTCGATTACGCCGCAATATCTAATCCTAGAAAACAAAAAATTACCTCTACATGATCATGGACGTTTCATCAATGGCAATACAGCTAAAATCAACAGAATAAGCATTGATGAACCTGACGAAGAAGTGTTCATTGAGGATAACCCCAACATACCGGACTGGATTTACTCAAACAAAGATAGTCAACTAATAGTCCCATATTACTACTATGACAGGAACCAAACACTGATAAAAGTACCAAAATACGAACCTATCCAGAATATAACGAAAGTACATAGGGCAACTGTCATTCAGAAGGAAGCAACTATTGGACATCGAGTGACAGATTTACGAGATACAACTAGGCTGCAAAACATAGAAGAGGAGATCCGAGAAAATTTATGGAAAGGCATAGCGTCTTACAATGGCATCTTCCATCTGGAAGGAGACCCACTTCCCTGCACCGACCTAGTGGAACACGAGATTGTCCTTAAATCAGGAAAAATAGTCAACATCAAACCATATAGGCCGCCGAAGTGTCATAAAGAAGAACTATCAAAACAAATATGAGATTTGATGAAAAGGAAGTAATAAGACATTTCAAGTCACCTGATAACTCCCCCATTTGGGTAGTATCAAAAAAGGCAGACGCTTCGGGAATGTATAAATGGCGAATTGTCATAGATTTTAGAAAGATCAGCGAGGACACAGGCCAAGATGCATATCCCCTACGAGTGATAGATGATATCCTAGATCAGATAGGAGAAGCTAAATTTTTCTCGGCTTTTGACTTAATCTCCGGTTTCCATCAAATACCTATGGCAGAAGAATCAAAAAAATATACAGCTTTCTCAACACCCGAGGGGCACTTCGAGTTCAACAGGATACCTTTTGGATTAAAGAATGACCCAGCCAAATTTCAACGAATGATGGACGGAGCATTAAGAGGACTAGCAGGAAAAATATATGTTGCCTATCCAGATGACATAGTTATATTCGGATATACCCTGAAGGAACATCACAATAACTTCTTTACAGTTTTCGAAAGACTGAGACAGACAGGTCCAAAGCTTCAGCCCGATAAGTGTGAATATCTACGCCCCGAACTTGAATACCTGGGACAGGTCAACCTGATCCAGCAAAGTTAGAAGCAGTACATAATTTCAGACAGCCTAGGAATGTAAAAGAAATCCAATCATTCTTAGGACTAGCTGGCTATTATCGGAAATTTATACGGAATTTCTCATGCATAGCGAAACCTTTGATAGAGCTAACGAAGAAAGATACAGTATTCAACTGGTCACTCAAATGTCAAGAAAGCTTTGCGCTTCTAAAAAATAAACTTTGTGAAGCTCCAGTGCTGAGATACCCTGACTACTCAAAAGAGATTCTATTAACATTTCAAGAACATTAAATAGAGCAGAACAGAATTACAGCACATCCGAGAAAGAACTTCTAGCTATCGTTTGCACAGTTAAACGACTCAAGCAGTATCTGTTAGGAAAAAAATTCAAAAATAAAACTGACCACCAAGGTCTGACATGGTTAAATAACGTCACAGATCCTTCCTCCAGATTACTAAGATAAAGATTCAGACAAAAGAATACGAATATGAAATCCAGTACGTAAAATGGAAGGAGAACAAAGCTGCTGACTGCCTATCACTATTGTTTCCAATCACGGATCCTTCAGATGAAGATGTTGAGGAAAGTGGTTAAGGAAGTGAGCACTCCGATAAAGGAACCACGAGCGCCTCACGAACAGCGAAACCAGCCCTGGCCATGAAAATGGCCGCAGACGATCTCATATCTGGTGATGAAAATTTATTGGATGAACTTAAAGGATTCTATCAGGATTATGTCGCATAGAAAAAAGAGAAAACTCTCACCCGGGAAGTAAAGAAACCAAATGCCTACGGAAAACTGTGGGTAGAAATTACGAAGTCTCAATTTGGAGATCATCAGGAAGAGTTGTGGTTGAGATTACTCAACCTTGAAGTCAAAGACTTCATAAATAAGAAATTGACAATATTACGTCTCCAGTTCGCAGAGCCAATGATTACACCATTAGAAAAACTCAAAATTCAAGAAATAATAAGTTTTATATGCCACTGATATCCCCCACTAAGCTTCCACGCATGTTATAATGTCACGAGAGACCTGACAAATGAAAGAAAGAAACAGGTAATTAAGGAAGCGCAAGGATCCGTTATGACTCAGCATTATGGTGAAAACAAAACTATTGAATAAGCAAGAACAATCGGTAAATGGAAAAACATGGAACAAGAGGTCATTCACTCTGTAAAAAGATGCCCGGTCTGCCAGTTGCAAAAAACAACGAGGTTAAAAAAGCAGAGGTTAGCTATTATCTCCGATACGCCAGTTGACCTCAACGCTAAAATAGCTATGGACATTTTTGGCCCATTGCCAACCACACGTTCGGGAAATAACTATATTCTATTTATCCAAGACCAACTCACCAAATATATCATTTTGGTTCTACTTAAAGTCGCCGAATCTGAGAGAATAATTGAAGGACTTTTTGATCATTACATATACATATTTGGATCCCCTAAACATATACTCACCGAACAAGAAGCCAACTTTGTTCCAGAACTTGTCAAAAATTTCAAGAATCTGTTTAGAATCCGACATATCAAGACTCCCAACTACCATCCACAATCCAAGAAAAGTCTAGAAAGGTCACACTCAACCCTGAAAGACCTAATAAGAACATGCATGGAGGACAATACAGTCGAATGGGATAACACACTAAAAATCGTGACCATGGCTCATAATACTATAAAACATGAAGGAACTGGGTATTCTCCTTTTCAACTCACTTCTGAAAGATAACCAAACATCCCTTCTATGTTGAGCACAACACTTTCAATAAAGTACTCGGACCTTGTTGAAAAGTCGAAAGATAGGCATGAAAGATATCTTAACAGAGCCAGAGGGAGAATAATGTTGTAAAAAGAAAAGTACAAGAAACAGCAAGATGCAAGGATTATAAAATCACAAGGAATGTATGTACCCGGAGACCTGGTGAAGCTTATCAACCAAACACCTGTCAGCAAGCTCTCTCCTAGTTGGAAAGGACCCGCGATTATCTTAGAAGCAATAGAAAATAACAACTACTTTATGTAACTTTATGTAACTTTAATGCAACTTCTTTTTCAAGTTCAATTTTTCATAAGAAGTTATGAACCAATTTATTCAATCTTGGTGTTATTTTGTCTCCGAGATTTCAACATGGATTTTGTCAACTTTTCATATTTCAGGAATATCATGTACCACAAGGAGAATTCTACAAAGATTGCAATATTTGAAGACATATTGCGCACTTTGATCACGTTTGTGTGAAGTGAAATTTGTATAGAGTATACTTCAAACCTCTCAGAATGAATCTAGACAAGAACAGATAAAATGAGCAAAGCTTGACCATAAAATAATGGTTTGAAAAATTGGGAAAAACTGATAATTTTACTTTCAAGTTCGCCCGTAGGTTAACAGGTGAAGCCTTTATGTCGACTGCAATAAACCGCGCCAAGTCGAATTTTTTTGTGAATCGAAATACAAACTGACCCTACCGTTAGTGGCAGAGGAATAAGACTTCAACTCGCAAGTAATAAAGTTTTAGGATGTAGGTCTCTACGCAGAAAAGCGTAATAATAACAGGAATGAAGAGCGGATTAGTGGCCGGAGGCCAGGAAGGTGCATCCTTAGAGTTGACTCACAGTTTTATCACTTTAACATTGTTTTGTTACAAATTTTAAAAACATTTTAGCGAGCTGAAGAATAACTCTACAACAAAACAAAAAAATAGCCATATTCTGATTTTTCCTAGGCTATACGAATTTCCAGTCGCCCATCAACATTTAAAAAGTTGCTTTTTTATTGACCACTCTAGTGTGTATGTGCGCGCGCGTGTGTGTGTGTGTACATACCCGTAAGACCAGATTCTCACTAATAATATCCATGAGTGCGATACATGTGGAATGTATCGGAATTTATATTTCACCGTTCACTCGTGATTTCAGTCCGTTACCGAGTGTCCATTGTAGAAGCTTTGCTGTCTCGTTTTAATCATGTGCACATTTGTGATCCTTTATTTCTGTACAGAATTATTCATCGTATTGTGCTCTGGGGAAAATCTATCAACTATGACGGAGGTGACAAGTAGGTATAGCTAGTCCATTATATGTGATGTTAAATATAATCAACACATCATTATACTCAATATTACTCAATATTACCTTTATAGTTCCTACTTCTTTTTTTTTAAATCCATTATTCAAGTATAAACATTCTTCCAGATATCACAACAGATAATTCATTCTATTATGACTTAACAAGTCGTGATCCTTTAAAGGGAAATGTGGAAGACAGTAAGAGAATCACAAATTCATCGAAAATAAACTTCTGGAGTTTACCATGTGTTTGTTCGAATTCAATGTGCAGCTGCTGCACTGGAATAAATATAACTGTAATTAAATTCGATCGCCTCATCTGTGCTAACCTAACTTACAACGCTCAGGAATTTGCTTTGCAAATTAACTTTTTAATGGATGACCGAGTGATATTTTCGAACCAAATTTCAGGTAAATATTTACTAATATCGTCTTATTACAGTCGAATGAGCATAGACCCCTTAAAAAAAATAAGTACTGGAAAAACCGTGTACTCAAGTGAGTACTGGCACGAGCACACAGATTCCAGTAGTAATTTCGCGCAGAAAGTGGTTGGGAGTACTGGGATGAGTACTGGTGTCATTACTGGGGTGAGTACTGGTGTGAGTACTAGTGTGAGTACTGGTGTGAGTACTGGTGAGAGTACTGGTGAGAGTACTGGTGAAAGTACAGGTGAGAGTACTGGTGAGAGTACTGGTGAGAGTACTGGTGAGAGTACTGGTGAGTGTACTGGTGAGAGTACTGGTGAGAGTACTGATGAGAGCACTGGTTAGAGTACTAGTGAGAGTATTGGTGAGAGTACTGTGAGAATACTGGTGTGAGAACTGGTGGGAGTACTGGTTTGAATACTGGTTTGAGTACTGGTATGAGTACTGGTGTGAGTACTGCGCGATTCGCCCTCAGATATTTATTCCTTGAACTGTTTTATATCCTAGTTTTTTCATGCATCTTCATACCGTAACTTTATTACGTAATGAAGTGTAGTCAAAGATTACATTGATGAAGATACGTAGGCACACATTCTCATCGTGACACTCGCGCTTGATGCTCCATTTTCAACAGACATTTCTTCATTCAAAAACGGCTGTTCAAAATCTGTCATAATGGCCAGAATCAAGGAATTTAAAACACACGCGCGCGCACGCGCACGTGTGTGTGCACTTGTTTATTTACATTACTTATGATTAAAAATTTTAGGAATTGGGATAACATTTGAAACACTCTGCCTAAAATCCAGAGCAACTACTATTATAATATTTAATAATATAGAATATATAAAGCTTACCTTCTTTATTAATGGAGCTAAAAATATGTTACGTCGATTGGGTAGCAAGTACAATTCCTGAGTTCTAAATGTATTGCATATTTTAATTCATACAGTGCAAGCCAGTACCCATGTCTCATCAAATAACCTGTTTGACCCTCTTCCACGGGAAAAAATCAACCGTATATCGCATAGGGAAGCTCAGCATTCAAGAAACTCGAAAGTTTCATTTTTACAATTGTATTAAAATTAAAACAAGTTCCAAAACAAAGGAAAATTGCTTTTCAGCAACATTAAATATATACAATAATGAATCTCTTTTGGTTTAGGATTTAATTATTTCGTTGAAATTTAACGTCTTTTTGATTGAGTTTAACCGTTTTTGACGTAATATTGAAATCTTATTTTGTTGAAATATCAATGCATCTTTCAAATTGACGATTTCTTTCTTTGGTTGATGATTGGTTGATATTTGAAAATACTACTATTTGGATGAATATTAATTTGTTTGGTTCAAACCTCAACTAAATTGAAATTATTCTTTTTTCAAATTCAAAATCATTGATACATAAAATTCTTCATGGGACAGTTCTCTACAAGTTGTATAACTTTTCAGCAACATTTTCCCAAGCCAATGGAAGTTACTCCGAAAACCCCAAACCGTCATTTTTTCCCATGTATGGGCGAAAAATCGTTGAATTATGAAGTTAGTTGTAATAAATAAATTGTTTTAGGATATAGCCAACATGATGGATTGCTCGTTTGCAAAGTACACTTCAGCCGCTGGATAGTGTGAGGGCATATACAATTTACATGACCGTTCCGCTTGGCCCCTGTTGTATTTAAAAACGATTTTGCAAATTAAATTTTTGAAACATGTGGCCATAGAATTTCCTACAAAGCCAAATGTTTCAAAAATTTAATTTTCAAAATCGATTTTAAAGACAACAGGGGCCAACCGGAACGGCCATGTGAATCTTATATGCCCTTACAATATCCAGCGGCTCATTTGTACCTTGAAATTGCTTGCTTTTAGCGTCAAAATGATAGTTAATCATGAAAAGTTATCATCTGATATCTATTTATCATTTTTCTAAACCGATTGCATAGGTAAATATCTAGTATCGGCATTTACTGACAAGAAATCATCCTACATTTGTTACGTATGATTTAATAAATTTATGTATATGAGCAAATGCTTTTTATCTGAACTTATGGGGAAACAAAATTAGTTTTTTCTTGTAATCGCCTATGAACTGATAGGCCAGTGATTTCAAGTAATGAAAATTTGTCTTTCCATACTTTCGCTCATTTTTTGAGCAAATTATTTCAACAAATTCCGAATATCGACATTAACTAGGAAAATCATCACTCATTTTTACTAATTGTATTCACATTGTATTCGACATGCAATTATGCGTCTTGCATAATTGTAAGAAAAGTTCTTGAATACCGAAAGAAGTCAAAGTTGGAATATTCAAGTTTTTCACAATTCTTTGTTCCACATTACCTGACTTCAGTTTTTGCACTATGTAAGAAAAAAGGTTGTACAATAATTGCATTCAGTTTCTGCGATTATATATAAATGTACCTTCGCAAAAAGGTCAAGAGCATTACAAAATATTCTTTATTTCAGATGTCATATAAGATTTACGAAAAATACAATGCGAAATATGCATACAAGAATTGAAAAAATTATTTCATTCCGGGCTTGTATGCATTTAAAAAACTGGACGCAATCCTTTTCCATCATCGTGAGATTGTTTTCAAAAAATATTGTTATATTTTTTAAAAATAATATAGCGTCCAACTTTAAAAGAAAAGCTATTTCTCGCTTTAGTTAAGACTGAGAATTTATGACAGGAAGAAAGTGAAACATGTTGGTGTTTACCTGTTATACATGCTTCATCAAGCCATTCTAAATTGAGGGAAAAAATTGAAGGCCGAGTGAACCATAAAGTAATTGGCTACCAACATGTGCCTCCCGATTCAAAATTTCTTTCCCATAAAGTCTTAATCCTCAAAAGTGACCGTTGGCTCGAAACGGATGAGACGGAATAAAAATAAAAATGAGTGCGTGAAAAATGTAAATTTTAATATTCATGTGCAAGTTTTAAATCCTCAAAATATCATTGGCACTTCTATGAATATTTTAGACTACAAAATAGAATTTTCAACCAAAAATGCAGTAGTTACATTTTCATCTCAAAAAATTTCGTTCCATTTTCAACTGAGAAATGAATGAATGAACTCTAAAATATAAATTTTCTACTAAAAATGGAAAAGTTAAATTTTCAGTAAAAAAACGAAGGATAAAGTTCGGAATAGGTAAACCTTCCGATTGCGTTGAAACCAGGTATACTTACGTATTTTGATAGGCTGATTACGAAAGTCATAGTGAAAATTGGCGACAAAGACGTCTTCATGGTAAAAACCATTAAAAAAACCCATAAAAATGATGCTCGTTCCCTTTTCCAGGTTTAAGTGCGTGTGGGGGGCGGGGCTACATATTTACTGACAATTGATTTTTTTGCTTCGTATCTCCATTGGTTACGGCTTGTTACCTAATCACGCTCTTCACCGCGGGAATGTCGGAGTACTTTGAAGAGCATTTTTTAAATATTTTTTATATCTTTTAATTTTTTATATGCATATATCTTATGATTTTGTATTCCTTTCATATTATTTTTAACGTAGAAAACTTGAAAAAAGCAAAGAGGCTGAAGCCTAAATAAAATCTGAATAAAACGTGCATCAAGTGCTGAATATATTCTGTGAGCAGGGTAACACGTTTTAATATCAGCAATAAGTTGCTTAAACGGATCAGCCCTTTGTTTTTTAATCTGTCGCCGCGACAAAAGTTCACAGAGATGGTCTGCAAGGTTGCTCTTGTGCACTTCTCGTGAGAGAAATGGTTGCATCCACCGCCAAGATGATTCGCTGTTTTGTGTGTGCGTTCCGGTATCAGAATTCACAAACTCCTTGGAATTATTCACAGTTTTGTGAACGAAACCATGATCTTTCAGGTTAATATAACCTTTTCAACAATGGGTGTGGATCTCTGTCCCTACAGCTACATGTTTTTTTATCAACTCCGAAATTCTCACTCGTAAAAAAATGCATAAAGCAAAAGATGTGCATCACGATGAAATCTGCAACTTTTGCTCATAATATTTTGATAAAGTTTGCGTATTGGCTAAGATAAACGCAAAAACCATGATTTTTATGTAGTTTTTGACTGACTACTAAAGTGTGTTTAGTCACTTTCGTCCCTTTTTCCTTTTTTTTCTCGTCCCATTTTCCTAAATAGTCAGTAAATGCGTAGAGCCCCCCCCCCCTGCTGAAACCTCAAAAAGGAGACGAGCATAACTGAACGCATGTTGCCACCCCCCCCCCCCACTTAAGCCAGAAAACGGATGCAACCGTACCTGAACGCATTTTCGTAACTAGTCAGTATATGCG
>JAABKJ010009546.1:0-11177 GCA_011634705.1 Andricus grossulariae
CCCCCTAGGGTGCTACGTGGCTTGTTTCTATTTCTTGCAAAACGAAAATAAAACAAAAAATTATGAGGTTTATTTTTTTAATATTTTTTTTAGAAGAATCTGAATCAAAAAATGGCGACACTAGCCACTCATATAAATGACTGGGATTTTTTGTTAACACCTAAGTGTAATACCACGTGGCTCGGACTCGCCCCCCCCTCCCCCTACGTGGACCAACGTGATTTTTCGTTGCCCCCCCTCCCCTAAAGAAACCACGTGGTTTATGGAAGGCCCCTTCTATTGTATATCATATTTCAATACGCGTATATGAATTTTCTTAATAAAACAATGCTTGCTAATTTAATTATTTCTGAATAGCTGTATTTTGTCGGTCTTACTCCGCATGTGGGGTCAAAACTGACTTTGGTTTTTTATGAACTAGAAATATCTTAGGTCTTAGGATGTGAACATTGTGAGGAAGTAAGAGTTGTGAGAAGTGAGGGGAAATGAGGGAATGGGAAGTAGTATTGTATATCATATTTCAATACGCATTAATTATCTTAATTACACAATACTTGATAATTTAATTATTTCTAACAAGCTGCATCTTTTCTGTCTTGCGTCGCGTGTGAAGGCAAGACCGACTTTGATTTTTTGTATGAAACAGAAATATCTTAGAATTTTAAAATGGTATGGTTTGATTCTTTGGTATCTCATGTGTTGGAAAATTTACTTTTAAATATATGCAACAAGAAGTAAAAGGTCTTTTCATTAAAAATCCTGAAAGCAGTGGTATGATTTCCCATTCTTTGACATTCTACTAGACAGGTAGGTACAGCCGACAAGCACAGATGTCTGCAGTTGCTAGTGAAGACTCAGCAATTTTCCAAATTTAGTCCATTTTTACTTGGATTAAGTTTAATTTTTAGAGATTCGTAGCCCCGGGCAGAAGCCCTTACAGTCTCGGTCGGGTGTCCGTCCGTCCATCTGTTGTACTTTCTTCGAAGGAGGGAAATGATCGGAGGGGAAATAGGCGAAGGGAGTGGTGGGAAAGTGAGACGAGGGAAAGTAAAGGAAATGAGAGGAGAAAAAGTAGGGGAAGTGAGGGGAAATGAGGAGAAGCGAATATGAGGAATAAGAGTAAGTTAAGATAGGGGTGTAGCTCAAGTGTGGGGATGAGAGTAAGGAAAGCGAGGGAAAATAAGGAGATGAGTGTAGGGAAATGAGGTGTGGGGAAGTGAGGGGAAATTATGGGATGTAAAATAGGGGAAGTCAGGAAAAGTTATGAGAAATGAGGCATGAGAAAGTAGGGTAAGTGAGATGAAATGAGGTAAAGCAGGTAAGGGGGAAGTAGAGGAGAAAGAAGTTAGGAAAGGGGTGGGGCGAAGGTTAAAGTTAAGGGTCCCTTTTTTTATATGTGCAAGGCGCCTATTTTGACTAATTTTTAACGTGCTGTAATTTTTATAAACAAACTAAGCATCCGATCAAATAACAAAAAGCACAGTTGGGAGTGTCCCAATTGTGCACGTCGACATTTAGACGTCCACAGATGGTACCCTAATAACGGTTCACGTGCACTCCCAACTATGCACGTGTACAGATGGAAGACTCGTGAATACGATCATATTTGCAACTGACAAATCCACGTGCATAGAAGGGATACTCCCAACTGTGCAAGTTTCATTTAATACGATCAGGTTTGCATCTTACAAGTCCACGTTCACAGATATGATACCTCCAACTGTGCACGTCTCAATTAATAACGTTAGATTTTTCACTCACAAGTCCATGTGTACAGATTGTACCCTCCCAAATGTGTCCGTTTCAATTAATACGGTCCGTTTTTCAACTCACCAGTCCACGTGCACAGATTGTACCCTCCCAACTGTGTACGTCTCAATTAATACGATAAGATTTTCAACTCACAAGTCCACGTGTACAGATTGTAACCTCTCAACTGTGCCCGTCTCAACACGATCAGTTTCATAACTCACAAGTCCATGTGCACAGATAGTACCCTTCCAACTGCGCACGTCTCAATTAATACGATCAGATTTTCCACTCACAAGTCTACGTGTACAAATTGTACCCTCCCGACAGTGCACGTCTCAATTAATACGATCATATTTTCAACTGACAAATCCGCGTGCATAGAAGGGATACTCCCAACTGTGCACGTTTCATTTATTACGATGATCAGATTTTCAACTTACAAGTCCACGTGCACAGATTGTACCCTCCCAACTGTGTACGTCTCAATTAATACGATCAGATTTTCAACTCACAAGTCCACGTGTACAGATTGTACCCTCCCATTTGTGCCCGTTTCATTTAATACGATTAGATTTTCAACTTACAAGTCCACATTCACAGAGAGGATACCTCCAACTGTGCACGTCTCAATTAATACGATCAGATTTTCAACTGACAATTCCACGTGCACATAAGGTACCCTCCAAACCGTACACGACTTGTGAATTGAAAATTTAATCATATTAATTGAGACGTTCACAGCTGGGAGGTTACCATCTGTGAACTTGGAATTGTGAATTGAAAATCAGATCAAATTATTTAAGACGTGCACAGTTGGGAGGGTACCGTCTGTGAACGTGGAATTGTAAGTTGAAAATCTGATCGTAGCAATTGAGACGTGCACATATGGTAGGGTTACAATCTGTTCACGTGGACTTGTGAGTTCGATAATCTTATAGTATTATTTCAGACATGAACATTTGGGGCTGGGGGTACAATATGTGTACGTGGTCTTGTAAATAAAAAATCTAATCGTATTAATTAAGACGTGCACATTTTGGAGGGTACTATCTGTGCACGTGGTCTTGTGAGTTGAAAATCTGATCGTATTATTTGAGACGTGCACATGTGGGAGAATACCATATGTGAACGTGGGCTTGTAAGTTAAAAATCTGACCGCAGTAAGTGAGACGTGCACAGTTGGGACGGTACCATCTGTGTACGTGGACTTGTAAGTGAAAAATCTAATCGTATTAATTGAGACATACATTTTTGGGAGGGTACTATCTGTGCACATGGTCTTGTGAGTTGAAAATCTGATCGTAATAAGTGAGACGTGCACAGTTGGGACAGTACCATCTGTGTACGTGGACTTGCAAGTGAAAAATCTAATCGTATTAATTGAGACGTGTAGATTTGGGAGGGTACTGTCTGTGCACGTGGTCTTGTGAGTTGAAAATCTGATCGTAATAATTGAGATGTGCACAGTTGGGAGGGTTACCATATGTGAATGTGGACTTGTGAGTTGATAATCTGATCGTATTATTTCAGATGTGAACATTTGAGAAGGCACCATATGTGTACGTGGACTTGTAAGTAAAAAATCTATTCGTATTAATTGAGACGTGCACATTTGGAAGGGTACTATCTGTGCACGTGGTCTTGTGAGTTGAAAATCTGATCGTATTATTTGAGACATGCACATTTGGGAGGGTACCATATGTGCAAGTGGACTTGTGAGTTGAAAATCTGATGGTACTAATTGAGACATGCAAAGTTGGAAGGGTTACCATCGCTGCACGTGGTCTTGTGAGTTTTTTTTATCTGATCGTATTATTTCAGACCTGAACATTTGGGAGAGTCCCGTCTGTGCACGTGCACAGTTAAGAGACTCCCTGCACAGATGGGTTGTTGAACAGTTACGCCACTGGCCTACAATGTGCACATTTGTACCACCAGCCATCGATGTGCACAGTTGGGCTCGTGCAGAGCTGTACACTAGCCCTAGGGCCTAGACTCCTAGAGCTATATTTGACTGGTTAGTTTTACGGATAATTCCGAAATACTAGTCAGCGCCTTTTTTAAACAATTCCGTTACTTTTGAAAGTTCTGCCACTTCTATAAATAAATATAGTAATTTCATACTAACTTTGATTATTTAATTCAAGCGATCGAACACTTAGTTAGCTTAGAATAATTGCAGAACGGCAGAACGTTAAAAAATAATGTAATTACAAATTGATAAAAACGCAAAAGGTTCACCTACATATTTCGAAGAGGAATCCAAAGGTTTTTTCGGCTTTTTCGATCGGACGCTTAGTTTCTTTATAATGAGAGGGAAACAACTCCTAAAAATGCGGTTCAGCGAAGGTGGATTTTGTCGGATTATATCGGATTACTCTGGATTTCCTCTATTTACAGAATTACGATGGATTGCCTGAGGTAACGTCGGATTGCATAGGATTACTCTGGATTATATAAAAAATTATGATGGATTACTCAACCTAAACTATCTTACGCGAATTTTAAACCAAAAACGAACACTTTTTAACAAAATTCTTGAATTTTTAACAAAATAGATAAACTTTTAACCCAATAGTTGAATTTTAAACTAAAATGATGCATCTCCAACCAAAAAATGAAATTTTCAGCAAAGAAGATTATTTTTTTATCAAAAAAGGTGAATTTTTAACGGAATACATGCATAAATCAAATAGTTTAATTTTCTACCAAAATAGCTGAATTTTGAACCTAAAGAGACTAATTTTCAATAAAACAGGTAAATTTTCAACGAAAAAAGTTACTTTTCAAAGTAAATTGTTAAACTTTTTACAGCATAGATTAATTTTTAACCAAATGATTAAATTTCCAACCAAAAACATAAATTTTCAACAAAGATCAATAGATAGATTTTCAGCAAAATAGTTGAATTTTTAACTAAAAATGGAATGCTTACATTTTCAATTGAAGAAATAATTTTTCATCAAAAACATTAATTTTTGACATAATATTTCAATCTTCAACCAAAAAAATTACTTTTCGACAAAGTAGTTCAACTTTTAACCAAGTAGCTGAATATTCAACCAAGATATTTAGTTTTCTGCCAAAAATACCAATTTTTAACAAAATACATAAATTTTCAAACAAATAGTTGCATTCTCAATTAAAAAAGGTAAACTTATAATTAAAAATGGAATAGTTAAATTTTTATTTAAAAAAATTATTATTCAACCATAAAGAACTAGCACTTTGCTTTCTCATTATAATTAATCAGCAAATATGTTTGCTTCCTCATAGAGGAAATCAAAATAGCAAAATACAAATAGGTCAATCAAAACGTCTCGAATCAAGGAATCTTTTCTATTCTTATATGAACCATAACTTCCACACTTCCCTAACTTCTATACTTCCCTAACTTCCACACTTCCCTAACTTCCATACTTTCCGAACTTCCATACTTCCATAACTTCCATACTCTTCAAAACAATTAATATTATAGGTCAATCGATTTGTCATTTGGTCAGTTTCAAGATATTAGTAGTGAAAATAAGCCCTCCAAATAGCATCAATTTATCTGCAGTCATCCTCAAGTTATCGTGTTCACAAAAAAGTATGAGATCCACACACATATCCACACATACACATCCGGGCAATGGTTTAGAACATTGTATTATACATTTTTGAATTTAGGAACATTTAATTAAATGAATAAATTTGTTTTCGAAATTGTTACTATCACAGAGCTTCCTCTATGTGAGGAAGAAAAATACTCAATATCTGGATTACAATTACTTGGATTTCCTAAATTACTTCGAATTTTTTGTATTCCAAGTGGATTATGCTGGATTACCTGAATTAATATTGTACTGTCCTAGATCAGAACTGGATCACTGTAGATTACAAGTGGATTACGTCGGCGTACAAATGGATTACTTCGGATTGCAAATGAATTACTTCGAAATACTGGGATTACTTAGAATTACTTGAACTATTCCAGATTACAAGTGGATTATGCCGAATTAGAAATGAGTTACTCTAGATTACAAGTGGATTATACTGGATTATAGGTGGATTAATCTAGAGTACAAGTTTATTACTATGAGATGGTGGGATTACTCCGAATTATATGAATAACTCTGGATTGCAAGTGGATTACTTCGACTTAGAACTGGGTTACTCTAGATTACAAGTGGATTACTCTGAAGCACAGGTGGATTACTCAGGAATACTGGGATTACTCCAAATTACTTTAGTTACTCGGTATTATAAATGAATTACGATAGATCAGAACTGGATTACTCAGAGTTGCATATGAATTTTATCACTTCGGATTGCAACTGAATTTTATCACTTCGTATTGCAAGTGGATTACTCCGAAATACTGGGAATACTAAGAATTACGCCGAATTAAAAGTGGGTTATGCCGGACTAGAACTACATTTTTTTAGATTACAAATGGATTATCATGGATTATAGGTGAGTTACAAGTAGATTACTCTGGGTTGGTGGGATTGCGCCGAATCGCTAGAATAGTCTGGATTGCAAGTGGATTATTCCGACTTAGAACTGAGTCCCTCTAGATTACAAGTGGGTTACTTCTGATTAAAAGTGGATTACTCCGATTTACAAGTGAAAAAAAATTATAATGCATTTTTGGACTACCCTAGTATTCATTCCTTGTCAGAAATAATCATAGGATTAAACGGGATTGATGTGAGACGCGAATACTTGATGTTCATATGAATTAAAACGTTGACGGAAGAAAACGACATTTATTTGGAATAAAACGTTGTGAATCTCACCATATTTGAAATCATTTAAATCTATTTAATACATTTCTTCTTACCGAGATACCAGTTCGGATAAACGAGCGGTCCAGTTTATTACCAGAGTTGTTTCCCCCTCGGTTTATAATTAATTACAAAAGTTTGAAATCAATAGATATAGGAAACTTGAGGGTCATTATTTATCAGGTATAAAATGAAAATGAAATTTGTAATTGGGTCGCAAATGAAGCTTCATAATTTCACCTGTATGTATGTACCTATCGAATTGATTTTCACCTGCCAATCGAAGAAGAACCAGTCTGCATAAGATGTGTGTCCACAGCACTGGAATCCGATTTGTATTTGATCCAAGTTAAATTTGTAGGATTCAGTAGTAACATAGAGGTGCATTGAAGTATTGAAGATACTGGTTACGGTCCTCTGCCTTACGCTTACATGATACCCAATCGAGGCTAAGGTCGCTATGTTCAGTACAGCACACATAACTATTATCAATCCCACATACTTCAACAGCATTTTCACTTTCGAATAGCATGGTTGATTCTGACGCCTGAAAAGAGAGGCCCACTGTGTCAATAACTTAGTTATTCTTTTTGGGAAGAAAGTTAACTTCCGGTTTCTACTTTCAGACGCACACGGTGCAACTACTATAGAAAAATATTCATTCCTCTTCACAATTCATCCCAACTTTGGTTTATTTTAAAAGCTTCTTTCAAATTATTAAATGTAATTTGGCCAGTGTTTGACAGCAGCATTACCCGAAACGTTAAATGTTTTTAGTTATGGTAATGTGAACGCGTTGGTTATTTAAAAAAGTAACGGTAACTTTAATGCGTTACAATTTTTGGGTAACTGTAATGTACAGTAACGTGCGTTACTGTACGTTACTTGAAGTTACTTTACGAAATATGTTCATGGTATTTATACTAGATTATATGCCATTATAACCAATGAGAAGACTTTTATTAAAAAATTCTAATACTGTCGAAACGTTCTTTTGGATAACAAGAAAATAACTTAACATGTTTTAAAATCGAAGAATATCTTCTGATTCCCATTACGATAGATTAAAAATGCATTTTCCAAACCTAAAATGGTTTTTGATCGTTTGAGCAATGCTCACTGAAGAAATAAGCGAAACATTTCAATTTTTCTTAAATAAATGGAAATTAGGCGACACGTATATTTCCGAATGAAGAAAAAAAATGTCCATGAAGTTACGGATATATAAATTTTGACATCTATTTTTCAACAAATCACACATGTTTTATTCAAAATGCTGTAGTTTTTGACCTAATTTAGGTATTCGAATAATCTATTTGGATTCTGGCGAGTTTTACCATAATTTTTCGAAATCTGTCGGAAAAAACTTTTAAAAAGTTAAAAGTTGACAAGGTGGCGACGATTTGTTTGAAAATATAAAAAGTCGATTTTCACAACAAATCGACACCTATAATTTTTTCAAATTTGTTTCTATTTGAACTTCTATAAGGCACACATCCTGTGAATTTTATGTAGACTAAACCATTTTTGTGGCTAGGAGATTTTTTTTGTTCATAAAATATAACTTCCGAATTTTTCTCAGAAACAACGAAAGATATAAACAAAAATTAAGATAAAGGTTTGCACATAGTAGAAATGTTCTAAAAAAATGCTTCTTGCTCTTTTAGGATATCTTGCACCGTTTACGAGAAAAAGTCAAGATTATATTTTCAGAAAAAAACAAATTCTCCCGGCTTAAAAAAGGGTTTAGCTCCAAAAAGATGAAGCTTTCCAGAAAGCCTTCTTTTCATGTATTCAAAATTCGAAGAAAAAATTCGAATATATTAACTTCATAAACATTTTTTTTCTCTAATCGGTAAAATATGGTCCACCTAATTTCCTCTAAAAACAACACATTTCATAGATGAGAGATTATCCCCTTGGTAAAACCAAGGGCAATTGAAAAATTATTATAAATTTAAGTTTCGCTATACGTGCTGCTTTCATTATTGTTCTATATAGCAGGATCAATTTTTATTGTTAAAATATTTCTTTTGAGATATGAACTTTTTGAAAAACTAGTTTTATTAAAAAGAAAGAAATTCTATGTATGTTTTTTTATATGACATTTTGTATTTATGATAGTGTAAAACAAAAACAGTTTCCAGATTGACAATGTAGAATTCTTTATTGAATTAAATAATTAAAAATATAATTAGTAACGTTAAAAACACTTTCAAACAAAAAAACGTTGATAAAGAAAGTAACACCAAGGTAACGCGTTACTTTTTTTGTAATGGTAACGGTAACGTATTACAAATTTTAAGAGAGTATCGGTAACGTTTACGCTTTACTTTTGTCTGGTAACGCGTCAAACACTGAATATGACCGAATCTATTTCAAATCAGGCAAGTTCTACAATAAATCGTTTCATTAAAACAAAGTTTCAGAAACGTTTGAAAGTTTTACAATATATTTAATTAAATTTGAAGCGTTTTCAATTCCTAACATTTTCAGTAAAAATATCTTATTTTTACCAAAATAGATGAATTTTTTAAGAAAACGGAATTACGACGGGGAAATTATATGATAAATCTTTAAATGGAAGAGTTAGGTTTTCAATCAGTTGTAAGACAAAAAAGGTTCAAATTCAGTTATAAGCTTAAAATAGGCTTAATCTCAGACGTAAACAAATTTATATATTTTTTTTGTATATCTGGAAACCGATAAAAGCCGATTTTTGAAAGAAGTTATGCCTGAGTTTTGTGGTACAAATTCAAAACATAACAATTGTGTACCTAATAATATCGTTTGGTAAACATTTGAAAGACATCTTTTCTTGTAAAATTAAAAAAAAAATGATGCGATCTTCTCACGACGGCTTATTTATAAATTTTAAAATATGTTTTATTTATTAAAATAAACAAAAAATATTTCTCTTCAAATAATTTTTGCAAACAAATAGCTGTATTTGAAATAGTGTTTATTGTTCTAAAATTTTATATCCATTAAAGTATACCATTTTTATGTAAAATAGATGATTAAAAAAAGATGTTCTTAAAATTTTCCCCAACTATTTTATTAGAAAAGAATTTTTAATGTTTTAAATTTTTTCTGCGAAATTGATTTCATCAATACAATTATGTTTCGTGAGAATAAAGATAATTTTTTTTATAAATACCTAATATTTTGTGATCATTGTATTTGAATACAAAACCAAAGTTGGCATATTTTCAAATTAATATAATTGGAATTTTCGACGTTTCTCAAAACAAGTTAGTCCCTTACTGAAGTTCGAAGCGTCTTTGGAAATTTTTGAACATTATAAAACTATTTCGAAATATAATATAGTTTTTAGAAAGAAATCAGTATTACAGTAAAAAATGGACTTCGCATTTATTTAAAAACGGGTTGGTTAAAATTATAAATATTTCTAAATATCCAGAAATGCACCCAGAAAATCTATAAGGTTTCCATTTTTGAAATTGAATTCTTTTGAAATTACAATTTTTCAACTTTGTGGGTTCTCAAATTAAAAAACGTCAATTTAGATCAAATTTTCCTATCGCTTTCCTCTAAAATGAAATATATCAATTCTTTTTCGTATTGTATTAAAACACTATTATATTCCAGTATTTATAACTCAGAAAACGAAATTTATCCTCGTCAGTAGGTAATCTTTAAGTACTTGCGAATCGAGTAGACGACTGCAAGGGCACATGGAAATCCCAGAAAAACATCAACGAAGCTGAAGATAAGGGGTTTTATTCCTCCAGAAAATAGGAGAACTGCAGACTCGACAATCATTTCCAGAGCCAATAAAAAAAGTCGTTTTGCTTCCAATATTGCGAGACTAACAGCCAATCCATGAGCAATTTTTAATTCCCAGTCGCAGTTGCAGAGAGAACAGTAAGGTTTCGAATAAATTTGATTATTCCTTGGAGAACTCGAAGTACTCAAAGACTCGTTGCTCGCCATTCAGCGACTACACGATTTTTATCATCAAATGTTCGCCGAGCCACCTGTAGAAATCTTTTAAACTTTAATGATTAATAATTTAATAAATCATTCATTTTAATTCGTTAACAAAATAGTATATTGTGCACCAAGGCGGCAAACAAGTCTTTTTACGGCTGTATGAATTAAAGCAAAAAACACCACCTTGCAACTCAAATGGGGCGTAAATCTGGTTTTGTCAAGTTTATCTTATCCGGTCCCGTACTGGTGCTATTTAGCCTTCCATAATAAATACAATTTTTAACGCAGCGTTAATATGGTTTTGTTGAGTCCGTCTAACATGCATGAGCTAATCGGGTACTACTCTGGTGCTATTCAGCCTTCCGTATAATAAATAAATTTTATAATGAGGCCAAATTATGTCATTGTTCACTCAGTATAATTATTTAAGCATTCATAATTTAATTCTTACATACCATCAAAGTTGAAAAATAATTATTCGACAATTATTCTACAAACATGTGAAAAAGTGCCTCAAGAGATTGAAAATCATTATTTAAAAAAAAAATTAATTTTCGTTGTAAATGTTTTCAAACAGTATATCATGGTTATCCTCGATTAAGCTCAACCCAAAGTTGTTGTTAGTGGTAGTTGGGTGTACAATCTAAACCATGAATAATACAAACAATAAAATAGCCTCGGAATGGACTGAAACTATGA
>JAABKJ010009547.1:0-11176 GCA_011634705.1 Andricus grossulariae
TATTATTATTTATTATTATATCATTAAGCCGTTTCCCTTTCGGGGTAGGCGTGAATTGCTCGGTTGGATAGTAGTAACGTGCGGATGGGTATATAGGTATAGGGTAGATAGGTATACAGGTGTAAGGTATAATCTTGTTGCAATGTCAGTCTCACTAAAACTTCTGTTACTGGGAATCGTAATAATACAAATTTATGGAAATGATACATTTTTTGTGGTAATTAAATGTCATGCAAAATAAGGAACAAATATTAAAGTATTCATGATAAATAAAATTTGAACTTTATTTTGCAATATCTGAATAAGCAGTCCCAGACCGAGAGGTACAGAAATAAATATAATATACATTTGATATAATAGAGTTGAACTCAATGTAGAAAATTTGGCACTTCGGACTAAATCGAGTGCGAAGCACGAGATACGTGATGAGAATGTATTCGTTAAAGCTGAAGGAACTTCAACAAAAGAGAATTCACAATCACCAAATTACAGTTAACGATGCCTGTCTGTGAACAAATGTGGAGGAAGTACAAAGACCGAGTGCGCAGCGGCAGGTAAATACATTATCGAACGCGAAGCGCGAGAACCAGCAGACGCGCACCCTAGGCCGCGGACAGATTTTTTGCAATAAAAAACAATGTTTTTTTCCAACGTCAAAGCCAGAGGACTCAAATTTTCTCGCCGATAGTAGTAGTAATTTTAAAGACGAGCGTGACCATTTCAAAGAGCTGTCAAATTTACTTTGGAATAATGAAAGCTCTATATTTTATGAAAAAAATGAGAATTAGTAGTATATTGTACATCAAGGAGGAAAAATAGTCTTTTTATGGCCGTGCATGAGTTTGCAGGAACGAGTTGAATTAAGATGCATCACTGTTGAAAAAACGTAAGGCGTAAAACGACATATGCCTTTCACTTTCGCTAAAATAAAGAATGAATGTGTCTTTTAAATATAAGATTTCGCTTATTTGGAATTTGGCATCTCTCATAAGAGAAGACTTCAACTTGTATGTAAAAAATGCGAAAAACGGTTTCTCGGTTCTCGAAATGGAAGTTTTACGATTGAATATAAACGTGTGCATCTCATAAGCGCCTCCTTGGTACACACGATACTTTATGTAAAAAAAGTATGGTTTTCGAAATTTTTCATGAAATGTGAAGGTTATAGAAATCAATAGCCTTCGCTATTTGCCTAAATATGTTTGCCAAAATGTGTTTGCTAAAACAGCTTTTAACCGAGGGGTTCAAAACTCGACCGATGGAGTGTACACGGACTTCAAGCAAATTGAAGTTACTTCAAGTTACTTCACGCCAGTGACTTCAGCGAAGGTGTACACCTGACTTCACGAGTTATTAACCCCTCGCTTCTAACAGTTTGGCAGGATAAAAATGATCTTCACAAAAAAATTTCCCCGCAAGACCAAGAATTTTGTTTATGCTGTGACTTGGAGAGATGTGAGTCCATTTTGAAGACAACCATAGAAATTGATTGTGTAAAGTGTAGGTTTGATGAGAGAATAATAAAAAAAATCTTACTACATCCGGCCTCGTCGGTGCCGTCGACACAGTCTACTGTCATGTCACATCTCTGGTGGGGAGGTATGCAGTAAGTTTTATTAAAGATATACTGGCCGCACGTGATTTGGCCAAGCTCGCATTCAGGAGGTTCTGAAATATAACAAAATCAAAATTAGAATATTTAGAGCAACATTTTATTTTTACATCTATAACAATTGTATACTGTATAAAGAAAACGTTTAAAATTTACAATTTGAATTATTATTATTATTTTTTTAATCTGTTTTAGAGTAAAAGTGAGTTTCTTTCAAATCTGGAGATAATCCATTTTGATCAGTGGATTTCCCGCTTGCATGTCGGGATTTTTTTCTCGTGTTGTTCAGAAGAAGGTCACGCTCGTTTCTGCTTCATGAATGATTGCAGCTCAACAAAGACCGTTGATCGATCTTCCTCATTTGAAATGCAACAATAATACGCCGTCGTATTGTTTATATGCTATCTTAATTTCGTTTTTATTTCAAATAACTGTCGCTCTTTACCTCTAGCAAAAGCTACCATTCACATAATAGGTACATATGTTGTAATTACAGGAAGTAGAGATATACAGATATTTGTTATGAAATTGGACATTTTCCACGTAACTAATAACAATAGGAATCAAATTTTTGCTCTCGAATAATCGCGTCTTTATTATAAAATGATTTTGTTGATTCAATTGCAATGAGGAAATTATACAATATAATTCAATTTATGATTTTTGACTGTTAATATTGCTGTGAAAAATAGTACTTTTAGAAAGATTTGCACTGAGTGACTCAATGAGAAATTTAGTACAAAACTGAAGATTTAACCAGCTGCCGCAAACATGAAAGATTGAGCAAAGTTGCACTCACCTGAGAAACCAATAAAATGTGCCTGTTGCTGTATGTAATGGTAACAGAGTAAGTGACAGTGTGCGAATGATGTGCAGGCATAAAGTCAGTGCTAGTCCTTGCTTTTAAATAATTACGTACAGTTTTACCGATAGAAAACAAAAAAAAAAGGAAACTCGCTGGACATTTGGACTTGGCATTCAACTTTATGCTCCATAAAATATAAACATAAATCACGACATAATCATTTCCTAGTACATAATTCAAGAATTTGAAATTATTCCTCCAAATGTACAGTTACACGAAAGAAGTTTTGATTCAATTTTGAAAAATTCAAAATATTTCTTCTTTTATTTAATTATTATGCAATAAACAAAGAAAGTGATTTGTGGAAAGCATCCCATTCCTACATTATAAAAATAGAGGAAGAATTTTTGTTTCTACTCACAGTTGGAAATCGATGGGGTCAATGTTCTGAAATGGGGTAATTCAAAAGGGCACTTACGGCATGACTGAAATTCGTCCTCTGCATTATCGCAATCCTTTTGATAGTTACAGACCCAGAGGGACGGGATGCACTTTCCGTCGGAGCATCTGAACATTCCCATCGGACAACCAGCTCCATCGCCTAAAACAGAAATGAATAGAAACTGATGAGCAATATTCGTAGCGTGATAGGTGAAAGGTTCAATGATTCCTGGACTCGTCTCGGGAATGTACCATTTCATCCAATACATACTGGTGACTCTCTACTATCACGAAATTATCATTTCAACGCTCACGAGGGGAAGAAGCTACACATTTCGAAATTTTGTTGGGATTCATACTCCTCCCAGTAATACGTCATTACCAAACTTGTGATATGCTCAAGTAATAAGACGCGTTTTTTAGCCATTCTTGAGAAAAATGTCTTTAAAAAATCAACTCACGTCACATGAACCCGGATGCGACAGTTTTTCAACTCTCGGTTAGATCAAGCGGCAGCGCTCCGAATTTGTAATCGGAAAGTGTGGGTTCGATTCCTGCTGCCTGCATTTTTTTCAAATGTTGTTTTTTTATTCAAAATTTTGTATTGCTTTGACTTAAATTTATTTAACTTGAACCAAAAGATTTATTTTTAAACATTTTTTATATGAGGTAAAAGTGAAATACATGCAAATAGTATAATAAGAATAAAATAAATATTCAAATTTGAAGAAATAGTACACATTACCTTTGTGACTTCGTGAGTTTCACGTGGATTTTTTTGTTTGTTAAGAAAAACGGAGGAATTATATAACTTGGCACACAAGTATTAGAGAAGTATACAAATTTGAAAACCAGTTATGATATTAATTCCACTAATTTTTATTTCAATTAGGCCTGTTTAATCTTTATAATTTTAATATAAACTGTGAAATCAATTATAAATTTGAAAACTATCAAATGTATTCCTGTTTAATTAGCGCCATATTCATACTCCCAGAATTTTAATTTCATCTATATAATATCTTTGTTTTAAGGATTTAAAAATTTGATTCATTATTAATAATAATAGTCAAAATAATTATATCTGTAAATCCCTATTTTAAAGTTTATGCCGATATCGTTGATTAGTTTTAAACGATATTTGTGGCCAGATCAAGGGTAAATATCGTTGGCTAAGCTATACATTTTTTTCATATAAAATAAAATGAGATAAAAATAGAAAATAAATAAAAGACGAAGGAAAAAAGATGTTTCTTCTTTCCTTGGCATAGTTGCTTCGTACATGTTGAAAGTGTATTGCAGAGCTGTTTACTATTAGAAAAGTTTTCCGAAGTTTTGTTTTATTTCATGACAATGACAGGAGAATAGTCGGACAATGTTCTTTAAATTTAAACATTTATTCTATTACTATTTTGAGGTATTTTATTTGTATCCCATATGAAAATAATAATAATCGAAACATAAATGTTTAATTAAATGAAGAAAAATGATAATTTTCTTTTAAAAAACTTTTCTTGAAGTAAAAGTGATAAAGGCTGAATACCCCATTTTTCATATGAAAAAAATGGTGAAAAATGAATCTTTTATATTGATTTGAATAAAATTAATATTTAATTGCGATAATAAAACATTTTAATGAAAAAAAATGTGACAAAAAATGCAGGCAGCTGAAATCGAGCACAGACTTTCTGGTTACATGCTCGGAGCGTTACCGCCTGATCTAACCCAGAGTAGAAAACCAGTGTGGCTACCAAAACTGCAGTCTTGTAACATGAGACAATCACGATACCATCTGAGCCACGATTACTCTATAATTGCATTTTTGTAAAATCTATTCATTCTGCTTTTTCATCACTTTAATAGAATGAAACCGTCCCATCCGGAAACAATGCACCTTAGTTCAATATTTACTCTAGAGAATGAAGATTGAAGACGTGAAGTAAATTAACATAAAAAAAGTTTCATCAAAGAGACTGTTTTACACCTCAGCGTCTAATTAAAGCGGAAGTAATTTCGCGCTTGAGATGCGACTCTTCGAGAAATATGCGCGTGGCTTATTTATACCAACGTTGATCGCGAAATAATGGAAAGTCAGTTATTGATAAGCGATCGTGAATCGTGAAATACGATCGAGACAAGTTTCTCATTTCTTCTCACTGGTACTACACCTCGAGGTTAATACTGGTGGCTGGTTTGTCTTTCTAAAATTTACCTAAACATAAAATCGCAAATAAAGATCGAGAAATTCATGCCATGAGATCAAGGAATTTAAATCTGATAAGATATGCCCAGGTTATTTACAGACAAAAATTTCAGTCTAGTAACTCTAGTAAAAATTCGCTTGAAAGAGTAGAACTACTTGCCTCTAGCAATAAAAACTCTTTAAAGATACCTGACAATGCTTAAATGTCTTGTCATTCGATTGCCCTCAATTGTAAATTTGAAACCCAAACCTGCTGAATAACATCTTAAAAAGTTGAGCAGTTGTGAAATTCAATAATTATAATGAATTATCTAATCTTCTAAGAATTTCAAGGGAACAATAGAAGGTTGTACGTAAAGTAGGTACATACATTAAATTATTGAAAATTATACAACGAGCGTGAATACATTTTTATCTGCATAATATACCGTATTTTTATTATATTATGTATCAGAGGGATTGTCCCTCATTTAAATTCGAGCCTGTCATTCATTTATTCACGAAGGAAGAGAAGATGAGAAATTAATAAGGTACTTTCAGATGATATATTTCAAAAATCAGGTCTGGTTATATCAAGCATGTTTTATAAATTGTTCTGTTAATTTGCAAAATGTAGGTACAAGTTATATGTAGAAGAAAAAGTTGGGTTTAAACAATAAAATACTAATAAATAAATATAAATAAAAGGGAGCGTCTCAACGTACCGAAAAAATCCGACTATTCGTACCGAAATTTCGGTACAAATATGCCATTTTCCAGCTTCCTCTATTCGTACTGAAAAACGTGGCTATTTTTACAGAAATTTCGGTACACGTAGCCACGGTCTTAATAAAATATATTTTGTAATAGTAATTCATTTGTTAGGAAATAAATAAATAGAATATGCGGCTACGAAGCCAAGCGCGAAAATATGTTGTCAGTATGAATCAACGCTGCTTTCGTCAAGACAAAATAATGATGTCAGTTGTATGCCTTTTGAAGAGAGAATGGAGCATTAAGGACTTCTTCGGCCAACACGTGCACAATTGCACATTCGCGCGAAAAGGAAATGCTTCAGGGCTTTTTGCTAAGCAGAAGTATCGTTGCAAAGTTTGAGAGAGAATTTGGGCGAGCTCAGTATTTTTATTTAAAAATAAAATAAAAAATGAGCCTCGCTATAAAATTTGCAATTCAAACTCGACGACAAAGATGAGAATTGAGAAGGCGTTACTTTTCGATGATGATTATCTCTGAAATAACATTTTAACAATGCATAACTCTTGAGTATAAATTGATATAAAAAGTCCGCTCTTGAAATTGTGAATTGAACACGGGACAAAACTAAAATAAGGAAAAAGACCTTTAGTCGAAATGAAATATTAATTGATGAAATTATTAGTTTAATTGAAAAAGTCTATTGACCTCTAATTTCAGGTGACACCTGAGGCGTTGCCCGAACAAAAATCCCGTTCCGTCACGATTTCCGTTGGCATTTCCAGTGAATGGAATTTTGCCAATGGAAAGTGTAACAACTTTGGCTTCGTACCATGGTGTTCATGTGTACGGCGTGATCGAGAAAATAAGTGCTCAATCATCTCTAGGAACTTGTGATTAAAATTCAAGACCCGAAAGAAAGATAGATGCAAAATACTAGCCTGTGATTTTGATTTGATGCAGATTATTTGGAACAACGAGTTAGTGCCTCGAGTTTAGATTTCATCACCGATGAAAGTGAAAACATTTTGTTCTTATATATGGTATTGGCTATTCAGAATTGAACAATGTGTCAGCTAGTGATTCTATTTTAAATCAAATTGTTTCCTCAATATCTGAATCCCTGCCATCATTTGGTGATTTATTATCACGAATAAAAAATAATGTCTACTTTTTGTGCGGAATCTATAGCTTCATGCTTGTAGCTATATAATTTTATGGCTGACAATTGACAAGTCTAGCTTATTAACGACAATGTCACTTATGTATATTTTGACATAAAAACACTAATACATAATACTTTTGTACTGAAAAAAAATCATTAATATAATACTGGTCCTTATGTTTGCCACTCTAGTGTAGAGGCTCGTACCACCGTACAGAGAGCTTAAATACCAAGTGGTGTAGATAAGGACTCTATACCTACTATGTAGGTAGGTAGGTAGGTACTCTCGGTACTCTCCTCAGTCCTCATGCGTTCTCCGGTCACCCATTCTGTACCAGGCTGCACAGCCTGGCACGAACGAGCAGTTGCGAGCAGTGCACTTCTCTTCTCTTCTCGTAGACTGGAGGGAGATCCAGTGGGAGACGGGAGACCCCCCCCCCAAGCCTTAGTCCCCCTATTCACTCCCACCCACACGTAACGCCATAACAAATCGCAAGCAAACACCAAGAGCCCAAGAGGTGTCTTGCTCGCCACACTCACCACTCGCCGAACGTATCATCCTTCAGGAGTCTCCACAATCCACAACTGCAGTATGAGCCCGAATCGACTGATCAGATTCAGAATCTACCAGTTTTTTTTCGACAGAATACTGACTAAACATTTATGATCTGTTGAAAGGGTTCGATTCGTAAATCAGGTCATGGAGGGACTTTTTTTCTGCTGTGCAACAAGTATTTCTTTGAGACACTTCGTCTACACTTTAAAAGTGTAAAGGATGGGAATTCTTCTTGACAGTTCTGTGGCAAAGCATAGTAGATTCGACCAACAGGGCTGGAATCGACGGTAGAAGCAGACTCTACTTTTGGAGACCCCTGCTTTACCTCGACACTTCAAGACTCAAGAATCTCAAAATCCTAATACGCCTTTCTTCTTCCTTCTCTTATTTGGTCTCTTCTCTTGCCTTTCAACCTTTTAATTTCTACAATCTTACTTCCATATCCGAGGAACTTTAGAAAATCATTCACTGTTATCATTATTCCGAAACACAAAATTATTCCTTGATGCAACTTTCGGAATGGAATTGGATCCATTTGAATCTGCTTAAATCCGAGTGAATCAAAAAGAATCTTAAATATGATTTATGAACAAACCACATACTTCTGAATCAACTTTTCATTCCATGCTAATTCGCTGGCGGATTAAAGTTAATTTCAAATGAGTTAGCTATATTTCCGGTATAATTTTGATTAATTCCGCAACATTCTGGAACAGTTTTTCATTCCACTATAATCAGCAAAATCACTCCCAATGTTTCCGTTCTAAATCCAAACTTATTCCGAATGATTACGTTATCATTCGTAATAATTTTCACGTTTTTGTGAATGATTCCGTTGTCAGCCCACAGTAATTCCAAATGATTTCACATTTGTGAACCAACTTTTCATTCTGCCTCTAATATATTCTCGTTCTGAAGTCATTCCCAATGATTCCACTGAGGCTCCAAGGCTTTATTCCGAAGAATTATGCATCATTCTGAACAAAATTTTCATTAAATCTGAAACCGATCTCATTCCGCATGATTCCGCATTCATTTGGAATTCATTCTAAATTAGTTCGCTCTTTTCTAAACAAAATTTTTGTTCGGTCTGAATTCGTTATCATTCCAAAATGATTTTGCATTATTCTAAGCAAAATTCTCGTTACATCGGTATCCGTTCTCATTCTGAATTATTCCGCATTTATTCTAAACCAAATTTTCGTTCCGTCTGAAACCGTTTTCATTCAAAATTTATTCCAAAATGATTTTGTATTATTCGGAAACAAAAATCGGTTCGGCCTGAATCCGCTTTCATTCCGAATTATTCCGCATTCATTCGGAATTTATTATAAATGGTTTTGCATTATCCTAAACAAACCGAAAATAGATAAACAATAAATAGTGCGCAATGAAAATTAATAATTTGAAAATTCTTAAAAATATTTCGAAGAGACTCAATAATTCAGATGAAATCATTCAGACTGGTAAAGAAGAGATAGCATCGGAATGAATATTTCGATAAAGATCGAATTGCATCGGAATGAATTCTTGAGTAGAAGTCAGATTCATTCAGACTGTAATGGAATGAAATTTTTTATTACCCACGCTGATCATTATTATTCGTCAATAAAAAAAAAAATTGTCACTAATTGTAGAACTTTTCTGATTGCTAATTAATTCCCACTGTACACTGTACATTGTAATTTAATTATAAAGTGTATTATTAGATGAGACAGTTTACTGAATGGATGATTTTATTGCTCTTTGACTGAAGGTTATTGGTTATACGGATGAGCTAGACAGTATGATGCACAAACAAGTGCATGATCTGCTCTTTCACTTTCAAACTACCTTCCGTAATTTGCAATTTAAAATCTCTCTAAATTAGATTTAAGAAGCAAATGTAAATTTCATTCACCTATTGCAAAATTCAATTTAAATTTAAACTATGAAAATACGTATATACTCCGTCTAAAAGTATCGATAAAAAAAAATTCATTAAGAACTTTTTTATACGAAAAGATAAAAAAAAACTTGATTCGGGAATCTTTTATACTCGTGTAATCAAAATTATGTTGAATAATATTATAATTTATAATGTATAATTAAATAAAACGATATAAATCGAAAAAGAATTAAACAATTAAAAATAACATATTCACATTTCGAAATCAGTGAGAAAGTGTTACGACCTTTGAACGATCTTCCATATTTCCAACAAGTTGTAAATCCAACGAATATTTTCTCACTATCTTTCAATTCACACAGTGGATATTAAAAGTCTCTTCAATGCTAAATAAATTGTTTACATCACTAATGAATTAGAATGTTAAAATATATAAAAGTTCGAATTTTAGTGTGGAATTACACTTTTTTCGAACTGCAGCAAAGTTGAGATCATGATAATAAGGTTACATGAACGATTTAATGATCATCCCGAAAGCATGTCAAGAGAGCAATTAAGATTGACAACTGGGATTTCGATTGACAAAGATGGACTGTTCCTTATAGATTTTACATTAGTAATCATATACGATTAAATTCCAAGCCAAATTCAGAGAGAGGAAAAAACTTTTCATCTACAGTCATTACATAAGTTTGCATCTTATAGAGATAATTAAAATGATCATTCAAGTGCAATTACACTCTTATACATTAGATGAGTAAGGCTGGTTCTGATCCTAGATTTCTACCTTACCGGCATCGAGACGTTTCCACAGCTAAAATGGTTCGTGTCCGTGCTTCGTTTCTAGAATGTCCTTGGGGTTATCCAATTATACTACGCAGTTGAAAATGCAAAAAACCAATCAAAATATAATCTTGGAATTGTTTACGCAAAATGCATAATTGAAACGATAACCTTGAAGTTTTTACACTAAATTCGTTTCTCACAACTCTGCGGTATATAATCTGATGACAAAGAATATTCTAGAAGCTTAGCACGGACACGAACCTCTTGTGCTGGGAACGGACTCGATGTCGGCAAGGTAGTCTAGGTAGAAATAATATTATTTTGTACTAAAGGGAATGAATGAAAGATGTAAAAATGGAGAAATCGTCATACCCGTGTCACGTAACTAACTCACTGCTCGTTGCTCGATCACGCAAGGATGCTTTAACGCCAAAAGCGGTTTAGCTGACGGTTCGTCGCTTAACGGCGCTGTAATTCACTTGTCGATCACCGAGAGCAGTTAATTGAATCAGTCGGATCAACGAACGCAGAGCGACACATATATCGAGAGGTCCCTTTCCTCTCAGCTTTATTCTCGATTCAAGCAGTACCAATTACTGCACTAACCTTCTCTCTCCACTTGGATGAATCGTGGTCGTCGATCAATTGATGATTCTTCACTAGGGAAATCTCGCACAATGACAACTAGACTCAATGCCAGTTTTCAATTCGATCAATTCAGTTTCATTTTACAATACTACTAATTACGGGAATGGTCTTCCATTACAGTCCAAAGCCAGATTTTAAAAGAAAAGTTCAGACTTCAGATGGTTACATCCCAATATGCCTTAGGCACTTTTGGTCTTGAGTTGGCATTTTTCGGCGAGAAATTCTACAATTATTATTAAAAAATATAAATTATTGTATAATCTACATATTATATCAAATTATTACGTGGGGTGATCGCTAGGGAGATTGATCAGCAGCCTGGGTCGGAGCAGTGTTGCGGAATGAACGTGTTATTTAAATAAGTAACACGAGAATTCTA
>JAABKJ010009548.1:0-11176 GCA_011634705.1 Andricus grossulariae
CTACAAATTTGTTATTGGTCACATTTTGATAGGATGTGTAGTTTTTGTTTTATTCGTAAAAAATAACATTAACAATGTAAAAATCTGCCCGATAAGTGGGCACATTCTCATCAAAACTTTGCTTATTTAATTTATTTTCCATCTCATGTGTTAGTTTTCAAAATTATTCAAAAATTATTTAAAAATTGATCATATAAATGATCCAAAAACGACTTAGATATTTTTTTCTCCCCTTTTCAGATAGTTGGAAAAAATCTCTGTGACTGTATATGATTTATTAGATATATACGGAAATATACGCTGAAGTGAAGGAATTTACTTCTTCATTTCAAATCAAATACAAATGTAGTTCTTTTTATCTGAAGAACATAGAACATAACATATGGTCGTTGCGAAGCGCGACGACCAAATCGCGCGCTGTAAGCACGCTCAAAGTTTAAGTTTCTTGTTTAAGTTTTTAAGTTTAAGTTTTAAGTTTTTAAGTTTAAGTTTAAGTTTTTTTTTCTTTCTCTCCTTTTAAGTTTCTATTATACGATGAACAAAAACAAGCGTGGAGCGCAAGGTTTACATGATTTTCAAACCAAGCATCGAGCGCGAAGCGCGAATGTCTTGATGAGAATGTGTTTCTTAAGGTCGATAGAACCTTAAGTAAATTAGTTCTTTTTTTTATTTAAAATTGACATAATGAAAACAAAAGCAAGTCATAACGATGAAGCTTACTAAGAGAGTATTAGTCCGCGAAGCGCGCAATAGCGAGCACACGAAGTGCGAAAACCTAGAGGAACCGAGCTCAAAAAGTAAGGCAAATTTGTCCGAGCGCGTAGCGCGAGGCGATTACATTACCGAGCGCGAAGCGCGAGATCAAACAGGTGCGCGCCCTAGGCGTGCTCAAACTTGCGAGTTATGAACCCTTCGAACAATTTTAAATCATGGAAAAACTATTAAATAAAAAAATTCACAAGAAAAATATGTAATTGCATTCTGCTTCTGAAAAATAAGTTGGGAGGACGGGCTTCCATGACCACTATGCAATGTCAGGCCTGAGGTAAATCCATAATTTCATTCAATGTAACAATCACGTGGTTCCGAATTGCGTTTATTCGAATTAGGCAAATTTGGGACAAAAGGACGAATTTTAGCCTGTACAGTGATTGATGCATAATATAATCATTTTGTGGCTCGTTACCTCGTTAGGCAAATTCTTGATATATCATCAAAGTTTGAATCCTCGTTATAGGTAATTAGAGAATATAATTAATGTGGAAGCTTAAATGTAGAGTAGTGTTTTTGATGAGAGAAACTGTATCGCAAAATATATGAATTAAGTATAAATTATTATTAAAAACTAACAAATTATTTGATCTATTTCATTTATCAGTTGTGTCCTTGGCTGTGGAGAGTACAGGAAGCTGATACACGAATTTTAAAATCTGGGAAATTTTACACTGCATTGCTACGCCTTCCACCTATAGGTAAATAAATTGTTTTCAGTATAGGTGATACTTTTTATTTGGAAAAACAGAATACTTTCAAGATACTTCATTTTGTACTGAGTTTTTAATTTCATTTTGTACATTATTTTATAGACAGTTTAGAAGAAGTAATTTTCTCACTATCAGGAACAATTTTTAGGGTATCAAATTGAAATAAAAAGTCCATTATATTCACAAAAACCATAATAAATTATTAATAATAATCTTTTAATTCATTCATTCACTTTGCCCACATTGAAGGTTCACAATATTTAAAATCCAATTTGAAATGATAGTTTCGAATGCGCAATCCTGAAACTGTTTAATTTTTTGAGGCCTTGGAACTCGAGTTTTGTTTGCTTCAAAAGTTTGAATTCGAAAATATTTGGTCTTGAAATTTCTCAACTTTTGGAGGTATACAATTTCAAATTTCACAATTTTGTAGTTTGAAAATTCAAATATTAAAAATGTCAGGTCAGTTGTACAACTTTGAGTTCAAAGGATTTTTAATTAAATAATTTTAAATCAAGTGCCTCCATAATAAATTCAAAACAATGAACAATTAAGATAATAATTTCCCAAATGCAAGCTTTAAAAACTAGAAGATTTCAGAACTAGACATTAATGATTGAATTTTTTTATAGTGATTATATTATTTCTTTAATTTTGAATGGTTAAATTTTAGAGTTCCGAATTTTCAGGTTGAAAGGTAAATATTCATGTTCAACCCTAAATTTTCAATTTTTCCCTTTCATAAGTTTTAAATTTGCATTTAAGATTAAAATGGTTGCATTTTTAGAAGGTTTTTTTCTGAATAAAATTTAATTTGAAGTATGATTAAAAATGCATTTTTTTTATTTTCTTAAAATAATTAATTAAAATTTTAAAAGGTTTAAGTGTAAAATAGTTTTAATATCACATTTCCTGGTTACAAAATTGTTATTCAGTTTTAAATAGAATTTAAATTCGTTTAATTTTCAACGTATCATGGTACAAATCTTTTTATTTTTAATGTTGCTTATTCAACATTACTTTTTATTTTGAACGATGTTTTAGTATAATTAAATTTTTTAAGTTTATAATTTTAAATTGGTCTAATCAATTTTAATGTTGAATTGTAATTTTTTCATGTAATGACAATGTACAATTCTACAATTTCAGAAGCTTCGAGTTCAAAACATTCAATTTTTTTCGATTTAAAACTGTCAAACTTTAATCGCTTCGAATTGAAAATTATTTAAATTCGAAAGTTTTACAGTTTTAATTATTGAATTTTCAACACTTACAATTAGAAATAATACAATTTCAATTTCTTTGAAATTTAAATGATCCAATTTTCAAAATTCTGATCTCAAAATATTCGATTTTTAACGTTTTGAAATTGTCCTTTGAATTAGAAGTGTTTACAATTTCAACTCGTTTCTAAGGAAATTGACTAATTAAAAAAATTTTAGTCTTACATTTTATAATTTTGAAAGCTTCTGATTTTACATTTTGAAATTTGAAATACTTTCAATTTCCAATCATTCAATTTGAAACGTTCTTATTTATAAATGACACAAGTTTAATTCCTTTTCATTACAATCCAGATATTGTTCGTCTTTTTCAACATTTTTCGAAATCCAAAACTGTTTGATTTGGAACGTTTTCAATTAAAAATCGTTTAATCATTTTTTTTTTATAAATTCCAAACGCTTTTTCTTTAAAATTACTAATTATCGTTTCAAAATTTTTGAAAGCATAATTGATAAAAATGGTTCAATAATGGATTTTTCCATTAGATTTTTCCATGCTAGCAAGGGGTTGGTAATGTGGGGAGGGGGAATCAGTGGAATTATTGAAAGAACCGCTTTCTTAAAAATTAGTTTTCTTGGTTGAAGATTCATTCCCTTGGTTAAAAATTGAACTACTTTGTTGAAAATTCGTATCATTTATGAGAGAAAATTAATTTTTTTTTAACTGACAATTAAAATATTCTACTTTTGGTTTCAAATTAATGTGTGCTCATTTAATCCAACTGTTTTTTATTTCAAATCGAAATCTATTTAATTTGAAATATCAACTATTATATGTTTCGTGTTTATTTCATTTTTTTGGGTTGAATACTCATCATTTTAGTTGAAAATTTAACTATTTGGTTGTAAATGATCTTTTTGTGTAAAATTAATATATTCTGGGTTGAAAATCCAACAGCATTGTAGAAAATTAGACCTTCTGGATTGAAAAATCAACCATTTTGGTACAAAATTCAAATATTCGGTTAAAAATTAAACTGTTTATTTAAATATATGGTAAAGAGTTAACTATTTTTCAAATATTTTTTTTTGGTTGAAAATTCGGTTGTTTTGTAGATAAATCGTCTTTTTGACTTCAAAATTAAACGATTTTGTGGAAAATTCATGTATGTTGCTAAAAATTGGTCTTTTGTGGTATAATATTAATTTTCTTTGTGGAAAATTCTTCTTTTTGGTTTGAATTTGATCTGTTTGGTTAAAAATTCATCTACTTGGTTGATAGTTGAACAAACACTTTGTTAAAAATTCATCTTGTTGGTTGAAAATTAACCTATTTTGTTGAAAATTCTTATTTTTTCGGTAAGAAATTAAGCTTTATGTCCAACAATTTAACCATTTTATTAGTGGTTAAAAAGTTATCCTCTATAAGAAGAAAAATCACCTGTTGGGTAGAAAATTAAAGTATTTTGTTGAAAATTCGTCTTTTGGTTACATTTAACTAGTTGTAAATTAGTTTTGCATTGTTGAAAAGTAATTTTTTAAACTGGAAATTTAACTACTCCATTTTTTGTTGAAAACTTACCTTTTTAGTTGAAAATTCAAACATTTCGTTGCAAATTCCTCTTTGTAGGATAAAAATGCAGCTCTTTTGGTTGAAAGTTTAACTATTTGGTTGTTAATATAACTGTTTGGTTAGAAGTTTTTTTTTTCTGTTAAAAATTTGTCTTTTTGAGATTAAAAATCGTCTCTTTTGGTAGAAAATCTTTTTTGGTTGAAAATTCAACCCTGAATTATAATCTTTTTATAGGTGAACAAAGGCTCTACCTAAAAGTGATGGACTACTCACCGCCAAACTATTTGTCCCTTGAATCAAAGGATGATTTCATAAGGCACCGAATAGAGATTCGTCTGAGAAGATACGACAACAGAATCATCTTACAAACGAGCGTTTTCTGCAACAGGACCACGGCTCTATTTCAAGTGAGTGATTCGAGGAGGCTTCAAAACGAGGTGGAAAAGAGGAATAGAAAAATTGCCCAGGCAGCTGATAGTCGATTTTCATTTGAACGTGAAGAGATTCAGGTTCTTTGAACCGCGACAGATCACAAGATGAGCATCCTGAGTCAGTAGTTAGTCCTCCCCCGGCCCATGAGAGAGATAAATTCACAATTTGCCTCCAAATCTTTTACTTCCGATCCTTGAGAGCGGGAAACCTTCACGTCCAAAGTAAGGGAGCAGGAAAAGAAGCACCCTATTATCTCATCCATTCCCAGCAAGGAACCCCTCACAACTTTCGATTTTTACAACCACATAGGCACATAGAAAGTAGGATCAGGAACCATTCTTGCAGTCGCACGTGCCCTCCGTCGATTTAACAAAAGATGCTCGCAACCCCCATGGAAAATCCTTCTTGCGTAATACCCGAGAAGATGCAAGTCTTCAGACTGGGTCTCACCTGGTTGAGATTGGAAAATATTATGTCCATCTTATAGGGGAGATCGGCTGCAATTGTCATTTTTTATGGATTTTAATTTTTTATGTGAGCTTAATTATTTTTAATCTCAGTATAGTTAGGTAAGCCAATTCAAGCAAAAATCAATAATATAAAAAAATATAAATCTCTTCAAAACATCTACAATGAAAAAAAATTCGTCAAGTAAAATTTATGAGTAGAACCAAGGTTTGCGGTAGCTAATCGTCGCGATTCTCAACCGATTTCAATGCATCCTGCAAGCTGACTGTGCACTAGGATGGTCCGAATTTTTACATTCTCATCAGAGAAGGTATTACACTGTAAAAACTAGATATCTCTTCTCTTATGGTAACATTTTTTTGTGTCCTGTTTTTGAATATAATAACCAAACGCATATTTTCCGTTCAAAAAAGTCTACAGTCTTCAATTTTGCCCCGATTTGCGATTTTTTTCCTTTAAATCAAAGTGCACTTAATTTCAAAGATCAGCTTGGTCATAGATTTTTTAATTTTGATTTTTTAATTTATTATATGTTTACTCAAAGTACGAGAAAATTGAGATTTTGCACATAATTATTATTTACTTTCCAACAACGGTTTGCATATAATAAAAATCATCTTGAATCAATGCAAAAGTACTCCCAGTATACAAATAATTTCATAATTGCATGTTTTGATTATTATAAACAAATTAAATAAACAAATAGCCAAATATTGTAATCTTGGTTGAAAATAATTTATTCTTAGCTAAAAATACTTTAAATTATTGTAAGAGTGGTTGTTAGTCTGAATATCTATAAATTACTAACAATTAGAATTGTTATAAACAATTTTTTTCAAAAATTTGAAATTTGTGGTATTTTCAATTGCGGTTTTCCTTCCATCATCTGAATTCATGCAGATATCTTCAAAAGTAATATATGTTCAATTATATTTGTAAAAATACAACAATTGTTGGGTTTTTAAACAAATGAAATAAATAAATATGAAACTTTGGCACTTTGGCCTGGAAAATAATTTTTTGCACCAAAACTGCTTTTTAAATTTTTCTGTCAGAGATTTGCAGTCACTTTTTCTATGCAAAATTAACAATAAGCAATTGCTATTATTTATTGTTATCATTCAATTTCAAATATCACGAAATTTTATATTTTCCTAAAATATTGTAATTTTTGTTGAAAAAAATTCTTTTCTGTCAGCACTTTATACTATTGCGAGAGTGATCGTCAGTAACAATTTCTATAATTTCAATTTTTTTTTAAATTCCGTATTTTCCTTCATCATCTGAATTGATGCAGATATTCTTGAAAATAACATAGATTCAATTATATTTGTTAAAACAGAACAATTTTTAATGTTGTAAACAAATTAAATAAGTTCAAAGCTTTGGCACTATAGCCTCAAAAAGAATTTTTTTCACTAAAACTGCTTTTAGTTTTTGTGAGACAGATTTGCAGTCACTTTTTCTATAAAATTTGCATGTATTTAAAACAGATTTCCAGACAAATAGTTTATAAATAGTGTAATTGTTAATCTTTCATAGAAATTGTTACTGGCGATCACTCTCAAAATAATTTAAAGTATTTTCAGATAAGAAAAGTTTTTTTGTCAACGAAAATTATAATATTTTTTAAATACGAAAATTGAGAAAAACAAATTGTATCTGAAAATTTCGTGATAATTAAAATTGAATAATGAAAAAAAATAATAAAAATTGCTCATTGTTAATTTTACATATAAAGAGTGACTGAAAATCTCTCTCGCGAAAATTTAAAGCAGTTTTGGCGTCAAAAATTATTTTCCAGACCAAAGTGCCAAACTTTTATACTTATTTATTTTATTTGCTTAAAAAAACAACAATTGTATTTTTACAAATATAATTGAACATACATTATTTTTTAAATTATCTGCATCAATTCAGATTATAAGAGGAAACCCGCAATTGAAAACACCATAAATTCCAAATTTGTGCAAAAAATGGTTTATAATAATTCTAATTGTTGATAATTTATAGATATTCTGACTTAAAATCACTCTCACAATAATTCAAAGCATTTTTAGCTAAGAACAAATGTTTTCAACCAAAATTACAATATTTTTCAAATATATGAAAATGTCTTGATACTTGAAATTATATAATAACAATGAATAATAACAATTGTTTATTGTTAATTTTACATATTTATTTTTACAAATATAATTGAACATATATTATTTTTGAAAATATCTGCATCAATTCAGATGATGGAAGGAAAACTGGAATTGAAAAAATCACAAATTCCAAATTTTTGCAAAAAATGGTTTATAACAATTTTAATTATTAATAATTTATAGATATTTGGACTAAAAATTACTCTCACAATAATTTGAAGCATTTTCAGCTAAGAACAAATGCTCTTCAACCAAGATTGCAATATTTGGCTATTTGTTAAATTAAATTGTTTATAATAATCAAAACATACAATTATCAAATTATTTGTATTCTGGGAGTACTTTTGCATTGATTCAAGATGATTTTCATCATATGCAAAGCGTTGCTGAAGAGTAAATAATAATTATATGCTGTAGACTTTTTTGAACGAAAAATATGCGTTTGGTCCCACTGTGCAGCGATATCATTTTAATACCACTCGAGACTGTTTTTTCTGAGCCCTATTGTAATACCTGAAACTAGCCCTAAAATAATACTTTGTTTTTACAGTTCGATTTGTGTAAAATTTGCCCATCCCAGTTTTTGTCAGATGTCTACGGTTTGAGACCATCTGAACCCGAACAACAGGTTTTTACGAATACGTATGTATGTATGAATGTATGTATGTATGTATGAATGTATGTATGGATGTATATGAGCACGATAACTTTTTAAAGAATTAATCGATTAGATTAGCCGTTGGTACACTCTTTAAGTGTCGGAAACTGAAGGTCGACTTTGTTAGCCAGCTATTTTGGATAACAATTCAAAAAGATAATGCATGTTCAAAAATCTTGATACCATTTTTTTCAAGATTTAGAAATTCTATGTGCGGCTATTCGTAATACTCGCAAAGTCAAACAGTTTATGCTCATGACTTTTTTTGATAAAAAGAAAAGCATCCGATTTATAGCATTTTTAAAATTAAAAAAAAAAAACAGACGAAAATGAAAATTTTAGGCCAAACAACGCATGATATGAAAAAAGTCAATAAAAGAAAAACGTTGCTTTTTGAAAGCCCAATAAGATTATCATAACAATTTTATTAATTTTCTTACAAAATTAAAACTTCAAATTTTGATCGCACAAAAAATAATGAACAATCAAAAATTTCATTTTGCGTTCGAACTATGCGAGATGCGAAAAAAGATGAGAAGAGAAAAGTTGTTCACCTAAAAAGAGCTACAAATTTGTCATCAATTGATATTTGATAGGATACGTAGTTTTTGTTTCAATTGTGAAAAATAACATGAAAAATAAAAAAATTGTGGAAAAGCGACACAAGACATGAAAAATAAATTAATAGGTAAAAGTTGTTCACCCAAAAAAGGAATAAAAATTTTTTATTGATCACTTTTTGATAGGACGCATAATTTTTGTTTCATTCATAAAAAACTACATTAAAAATAAAGATAAATTTTGTTGGACAAACGAAACAAGCTACGAAAAAAGATAAATAGAAAAAAAATGTGCACCCAAAAAAGATCTACAAATTTTGTATTGCCTATTTTTTGGTAGGATGCGTATTTATTGTTGAATTAGTAAAAAATAACATTGAAAATAAAGTTTTTTTTTTGAAAAACGACACAAGGTTCAATAGAATGTTAATTAACCAAATTGTATTTTCATAGGATGCGCACTTTTTTTAATTATAAAAGCAAGGCAATAAAAATACATTTATTTCAATATCAAAGCATATTATGAATTGTGATAATATACATTTATTGGAATGATAAATTTTTTAGGGTAGCTGAGAATAAAAATTAATACAAAAGTAAAGTACAAATATTAAAGTAATCATGAAAAATTAAATTGAAAAATGTAATCGAAATTTTAATTGAATAGTATGGTGACATTATATTAGATTAAAAAATAAATCAATTCAACTAATTTAATTGATTTTTAACGAAAATTTTCCAAACAATTAATTTAAGTTACTATATTTATTAAATTAGTAATTTAATTTAAATTAAACTAATTGAGCATACCTATCTTATTATTTTCAATTACAAAAAAACATGAAATCCCACCATAAATATCATCATTGGCCAAGTTATTTGGGAAAAAAGTATTCATAATAAAATAAATAAAGAAACTTTTTCATAAAGTGTCCTACAGAAAATTTTGAATAAATTTTAACAAGTCATATTAGACATTATGAAATTCGAAGGGATTGAATGTTATTCTGTGTATAATGATAAAATAATAATTTGCTTTGCAAAAAATCATTTATTGATATCACTGGATCATTAAAGATGTAACTTAATTGCGTATTTTTGAGTTGAACAAATTAATTAAAATTGCAGAAGTTTATGCACAAACGTTTAATTTCACAAAAATATGGTAAGATGAGATGAATTGCATAATGAAACAATATTTTAAAGTAGTCATACTTTTATTTTCAGTCTAAAATACTGATAATCACAATTTCAGTATAAAATAAATGGAATATTTATTTTTTCAAACAATGGCTACGACCAATGAAAAAGACGCTTATTTTCATAAATAAAACATTAAAATCCCACTTTTTACTTTCGTTTTTGAAGATGAAAAATTTAGTTTTTGTAAAAATGCTCATGATTAATGGCAACAGCGTGGAAAGGACTATCGAAATTGTACAGGACTAAATTTTTTTATCGCCATTTGGAAGAGTTAAAAATCGCAGAAATAGACGATATCCACGAAAATCCCAAAATGTCCACCCCCCTCTCCCCTATATTTACATATTTATCCAAATAACAAAATAGTTTTTCCATAAACTACAATCCAATATCACAATACTTCTAACTTTTTGTTTAACTTGGTCTCACCTGGTCTACATTCTCCCCTTCAAGTAGAAACGTCCTTTATGTCTCAGCCTTTCATAACTATTTCCCCGATCAGTTTTCCCAATGTATATTACATAATACATTTGTAAAGAACTAACATCTTTTCTATAAAAATCCATACTGTCGAACAACTCGAAGAATAACTACAAAAATAATTTATAAATGCCTAAAGTTGAAAAATCTTTCGATCATTTCAGCCAGAAAAAATTCTCAGTATATTTATAATCAGAAGGAATTAAATAATTTTCAGCAATGAATAATACAGTCAAATAAAGCGAAAAAAAGGACATTTACTAGAACAAATTAGTCGCAGTAATTTTTTTATTATTGTTCTTAAGGACGTTCTGATGAAGTCCTAAAACCCTACGCTCCGCAAGTGTTGCGGAATTTTTGTTATTAACCAAAAACGAATATATTTTTCAAGACATTTATGTAGATTCTTGCCTTCATTAAAGAAATACATAAAAATGTGTAAGTAACGATTTACAAAGAATAAAATATGCTTAACAATAAGCTATCATCAAACCCTCTATAAGTAATAGTTTCAAAGTTATGAATTTTTATATCAATAATAACATTTTCGATATTATGTCTTAGACGCAACGAATTTTCATTGTTGTAAATACAATTTTGATGTAATTTTACTTATCAAGTTTTTAAACTCAATGGTCCAAAGTATTGGAAAACAATTTTTTTAATACTTAAAATAAAAAATTGGTGGAGGGCTGGGAGAACATTTTTTTTTAAACAATAATATTTTTGTGAAATGTTTTTTTTTAGTTAGAATTTGCTAAACTGTCTAAAGCATAGTGACAATCTTCGTTGAATTATAAGCGCCTAAATTATATTTTAATGAAACAATAACTAAAAAAATTAATTCAAGTTTCATCAATCATGAGCTAAACAGGGTATATTCTAACGGTTAGTTGTAACTAAGTCGGTTAGTTGCAAATGAAAATGGTTAGTTCCAAAAGTCAA
>JAABKJ010009549.1:0-11176 GCA_011634705.1 Andricus grossulariae
TTTTTTCAGAGTATGCATAACGAATGAACAAAGTTATTGAAGCTTAAACATATGTAAATCTTAATCGAAGAAATAAGGTCGTGTATAGTGCGTTTGACAAATTTTTCAAGCGGAATCATTTATGATATTGAATAGCTAGCTGTTCAAGGGAGCAAAAATAGACGTTTATATCGATCGCTTCTATTTTATTCATATATCGGTGGCTGAGCAATTCATCACTACAATGTCGAGTTTGCAAGGGCAACATAGATTAAAAAAATAATAATGTAGATTAAAAAAATGATAATATTCTTCATCGAAAAAAACATATTTGACAAGAAAAACGGACTAGAATAAAGTAACAAGAATAAAGTAACAAATTATAACGTTACTCATGATGTTGAACCATGATGCTTTGTTTATCAATTATTAGAAAAAAAGTGAAGTGTTTTTTGCGCCAAAAATCAGCAAATCAGAGTGCATCATTAGGCCCAAAATCGTTAAGCACAACATCGTTATGCTCAACATCGTTATGCTCAACATCGTTATGCTCTATATCGTTATGCCCAACATCGTTATGCACAACAACGTTATGCACAACATTGTTAAGCACAACATCGTCAAGCACAACATCATTAGGCACGGCTAATCAGGAATTTTGTTCTATTGCCCGAATTTCTGTCGCTTATACGTTGACGACCATAGTTATGTCTTACGTATCAGACATGGTTGGATCGAGCATTCAGTTGGCTACAAAATGTTACTTATGATTTTGGATTATGATGCTTTGTTTATCAATTATTAGAAAAAAAAAGTGAAGTGATGAAAAATCTCCCCAGCGAAAAATCGTGGGGCTAAGCCGACACCCCCCTAGATGTGAGCTTTTTCCTGAGAATGTTGTCTTTTTTAAATTGAAGAGAAAGTGTTTTTTGCGCCAAAAATCGGCAAACCAGAGTGGAGCCTTTCCGTGGTCAATTCGCGCCTGCGGTCTGCTACAATATGGACAGTGCAAGTTAGGCATAGCATCGTTAGGCACAACATCGTTAAGCAGAACGCCGTTATGCACAGCATCGTTATGCACAACATCGTTAAGCACAACATCGTTAGGCACAACATCATTAGGCAGGGCTAGTCAGAAATTTTGTTCGATTGCCCAAATTTCTGTCGCTTATACGTTTACGACCCTAGTTATGTCATACATATTAGGTATGGTTGGATCGAGAATTTAGTTGGCTACAAAATGTTACTTATGATTTTGAACTATGATGCTTCGTTTAATAAATTCTCGATCCAACAATACCTTACATGTTGTCAAACAAATTTTTTTTACATTCTCATCCTATAATGAATCAGGAATCAGATTCAATCGAAAGATCTCAACTCATGAAATATCCAATTTTGAAAACTTGACTGGTGGAATTTGAATTAGTCAAAAGTAAATAACTATTTTTTTTCCTTCCAGGAACATGTTTCCAGACAACCTCTTTCAAGCAGCCTTCCAACAGGTAAAAAAAAATACAAAAAATTGCGAAGTATTCCATTTTTGAAAAAATTCTAATTACAATTCTTTCTTCTAGGCTCACACGGTTTATGTTCCAAAAAAAGAGCCCTCTCAAAATTATACAGAAAATCTAGAAAATTCAGAAGAAGTACCAGAAAATTTAATAAGAGTCGTCCAATACAGAAGTGGTACCAATACTTTGGGAATAGTCTTCTTCTGTTTGGTCTTTGGTACCTTCCTTGGAACTCTTGGCGAAAAAGGCCAAGTTGTGATAGACTTTTTTAAGGCTGTTTTTGAAGTCATCATGCGAATGGTTTCCACTGTCATGTGGTGAGTTCCTCATCCATTTGCTAATAATCTTTTTATTTTTTTCCTATCAGGTTGAGGTTACAATTACGAACGCCCCCCCCCCCCTTCAGGTAAAAATATTGTTGCATTTGCAACAAAATAGTTAAACTTCAAACAAGATAGAGGATTATTGGACAGAATAGATCATTTTTTAACTGAATAGTTGAATTTTCAACCTAAAATTGAAACCTTTGCAATGTGAAGTTGCAATTTTAAACAAATAGTTGAATATTCAAGCCAAAAAGACGAATTTTTTATAAGACAGTTGAATTTACAACTAAGAACGATGAATGTTAAACCCAAGAACTTTTCTACCAAAAAGATGAATTTTCAATCAAGAGAAACAAATTTTCAACCAAAAAGTTTACTTTTCGAAAAAAAAGATGACTTTTGAACAAAATGATTGCATTTTTGACCCGGGAGAATCAATTTTCAACAGAATAGTTGAATTTCAAAAAATTTCAACAGTACAGTTGAATTTTCAACGAAATAGTAGAATTTTCTTCAATAATTAAATTCTTAACCAAAATTTATCAACCAAAAGAAGGTTTTTAATTTTAAATAGAAAACTGTAAAATTGAACCTAGAACAGATGAATTCTTAGAAAAAAATGTAATAGTTGACATTTTAACTAAAAATACTTTAATTTTTAATAAATAACAGTAGGATTTAACCAAAAAAAGTTGCACTTTCAAATAAAAAAAAAAATGTCTACCAAAATGGATGAATTTTCTACCAAGAAAGATTTTTCATTCAAGAGGGAAAAAAATATTAACCAAATTGTTGAATTGTCAAGCCAAAAAGGCGAATTTTCTACAAAACAGTTCAATTTTGAACCCGAAAATATTAATTTTCTACAAAAAATTATTTTTCAACCAAATAGTTGAATTTTAAATTAAAAATGATCAATTTTCTAGTAAAAGTGGAATAGTTAAATATTTCAGTCAAAAAAATTTATTTTTAACAACAACAAAAAAAGAATTTTCAATTAAATATTTAAATTTTCAACCAACGAGATGGACCTTCAACTAATAAAATAAACTTTTAACAAAATAATTCTACTTTCAATCAAATAGTTCAATTTTCAATCAAGAAGAATAATTAAATATTCAGTTTAAAGAAAAATTCATTTTCAGAACAAAAAAAAGCGAATTTTAAACAAAATAATTCAATCTCTAACTAAAAAATATAGGTTTGACAAAATAGTTCAATTTTCATCCAAGTAGTTTAACGTTCGACGAAAACAGGATAAATTTTAATCAAAAATAGAACAGTTAAATTTTCAGTTAAAAAAGTTAATAAGAAAAAAAAATTTTAAACAAAATAGTTGAATTTTCAACTAAAATGATGAATCTTCAAAACAAATACATTTTTAACAAAGAAGTTAAACTTTCTATCAAGTAGATAAACTTCCTATCAACATAAATTTATTATCAACGAAAAATATAGTAGCTGATATTTCAACCGAAAAAAGGTTTTTAATTTTGAACAAAAAACGGTCGAATTCAACCAAAACAGATGATTTTCAAAAAAATGTGATAGTTGATGTTTCAGCAAAAAAATATTTTAATTTGTCATAAAACACAGTTGAATTCAACCAAAAAAAGTTGAACTTTTAACAAAAAAAAAGATAAAATTTCTACCAGAAGAGATGAATTTTCAATCAAGAAAGATTTTTCATTTAAGAGAGAACAAAATTTCAAACAACTTGTTAAATTTTCAAACTAGAAAGGTGAATTCTCTAGAAAACATTTAAACTTTCTACCCAAAAATATGAATTTTCAACCAACAAAGTGAATTTTCAAACCAAAAAGACGATATTTCAACAAAACAGTTAAATTTTTAAGCAAAAAGACGAATTTTGTTCAAAATAGTGAAATTATTAACAAAAAATTAATTTCCAACCAAATAGTCAAATTTTAAACTAAAAACGATCAATTTTTAACAAAAGTAGAAGAGTTACATTTCTATTTGAAAAAATTGATTTTAAACAGAAAAGTTAATTTTCAGCTAAATAATTTAATTCTTAACTAAAAACAATGAATTTTTAACCAAAAGTGAAATAGTTAAATTTGCAGTTCAAAAAATTGATTAAAACAAATTGAAATTGTAATTTAAATTTCGTCCAAGTGATTGAAATTTTATCGAAGGAAGATAAATTTACAGTCGAAAATGGAATAGTTAAAGTTTCAGTTGAAAAAGATCATTTTTAAACGAAAAAACAACTGATTTTCAAAAAAATAACATCCAAATTCAATTTTTCAATAACATTGTAAATATAAATTCTTATAAGACATCTAACGTCGTTGTTCACTTATAGGAGACTATAAAAAAATAATAAATCTCGTTCTTCTTTGTAGCTTAGCGGGTAGAACACCAGACTGGCAATCTGTAGGGGGTTCGAATCCCAGCAGAGTCGGAGAGGAATTTTTTTCACAGCTAAAGACTATAACCATTTTGGTTTAGATTAGTAGATCAGAAAACACAGATTAAAATTTGCAAACATTTTTAAAAATTGTCATAAAATCGTCACAATATCTGCCCCCCCCCCCACCCCATCAGCGTGACAGAATTTTTAAACGTAATCCGGGGGTAATCTGAGATCAAGCGAGTCATCCAAATAATCCAGTGTATTCCTAGGTAATCCACTTGTCATTTAGGGTGATCCACCTGTAATAAACTTTTGATCCTAGGAAATCCGCTTGAAATCCGGTGAAATACACTTGTAATCCTAGGTCATCCATTTGTAATCCAAGGTCATCCATTTGTAATCCACTGTAATTCCAGGTAATCCGATTGTAACTCCAAGTAGTCCGCTGTTATCCTAGCGAATCCACTTGTAGTCCACTTCTAATTTTAGATAATCCACAGTATTCCATGTTTATTCAAGTGTGATCTCAGGTAATCCCCTTGTAATTCCAGGTAATCTATCGTAATTTACTTGTAATCGCAGGGAATTTCCTTGTACTTCAGTGTAATCCCAGGTAATCTTTGGTAATCGCGTTTTTTCCTGGGTAATCCATCTATAATCCCATACAATCCACTTGTAATTTTATGTAATCCACCTTTAGTCCACTTATAATCCTGGGTGATGCTTGGTAATTCACCTGTAATCCCAGGAAATCCACTTGTAATTCCATGTAATCCAGCAATCCAATAGATCCTATCATAATCCTAGGAAATCCTTGACAATCCAGTGTAATCATAAGTAATCTACTCGTAATCCCGGGGAACCCCCTTGTACTTTAATGTAATTCCGGGTAATCTTAGGTAATCGTTTCTTTCCTGGGTAATCCACCTATAATCCCATACAATCCACTTGTAATTCTATGTAATGCACCTATAATCCAATTATAATCCTGGATGATGCTTGGTAATTCACCTGTAATCCCAGGAAATCCACTTGTAATTCCATGTAATCCACCAATCCAATAGATCCTATTATACTCCTAGATAATCCTTGGCAATCCAGTATAATCATAAGTAATCTACTAGTAATTATAGGTAATTCACTTTTTATTATATTTAATCCACCTGTAATCCAATTGTAATCCTTGGTAATCCACTTGTAATTCGAGTAATCTAGTATAATCCTCTTGTAATCTCAGGTAATCCACTTGTAATCCAGGGTAATCCACCTCCACTGATCCGCATTTTTAGGAGTTGTTTCCCCTTCGTGAGAATTATAGTAACTTCTTCTAATTAATTTTGTTTGTTCCAGGATGACTCCGATTGGAATTACATCAGTGATTGCTGGCAAAATCCTAGGAGTGAACGATCTTGCTCTGGTGATGTCTCAACTTGCCTGGTTCATTGTAACAATCGTGATTGGAGTTTTCCTGTACCAGCTGGTAATCATGCAGCTGATCTACTTGGCCATCGTAAGGAAGAATCCTTTCAAGTTCTACGCAGGCCTCGCTCAGGGTACCCTCACCGCCTTCGCCATGGCATCAACGTGAGTCGCCGACCTTCAGTTCCCATCCTACCTTCGAAACCATCACGCCTGAACCTCTCAGGGCCTCGGTTTTAGTTCCCCTTTCTAAAAAAAAGCCTCATAAGCTTATTCAGTGTTTTCTTTTCTATTTTCTTCTCTAATTCTGCTTCATTCATATATTTCTTCTCACCTTTCCATTCCTTGTAGCAGTTTTGATTCTATCTCAGATTTTCCTCCCTAGTTTCAACTCCATCCTATTCATTCATGACTTTGATTCTGTCCTAGCTACTGAGTTTATGGTTAGATACATTTTGAAATGTGCTCTCCTAGATGATTCAGAAAAAAGCTCAGGCTTTCCATAGCGAGGAAAAAGTTAGGATTTTTTGGTTTGAAAAAGTTCGAGAGGTCCTATTCCTCAAACACTTGGAGAGTTTCTTTTAAATTAGGGCTCATTAAATTTTGAAGGTTATGCCGAAGCGGATTATTGAACAAAAAAATTATTGTGACTTTCCTCAAGGAAAGGGCCCACTTTATCGATCGTGGTTTAGCAGGGGCAATCCACGACTCGTCCTCACCCCTGCTTCACGACGAGATCGTACGCACGGCCTGGCCACTGTAGACCCCCGTGGCGTCATTTTTGTACAACTTTTACCATTTTTTGTGGAAAAATTACTTTAAGTAAAATTTTTGAACTTCCCGTATCACATTGACTTGCCAGCATACTACAAGCTTCTCAAACGACTCGTCCTGAAAAGGGTATGCGGACAAGTCGTGGATTTCGGGGTTTTGATCGGAAATCATACTTCAATTTATAGTCTATCTGTTAACACCACACTTTTGTCTGGGAAGTAACCGGAAATGGGTAAATTTTGTGTTTGAATAAAAAATGTAACACGTACGCTTATGGCACTCGCCAAATTTAGATGCGTTTTTCTCGAAAAACGGGTTTTCGAAGTTACAACTTCAAAATTTCCCCTGTAACACGTTTATTAATTAAGAGGATTCGTCCTGGCCTTAGAATGTCAAGAAACCTCACAATTTGCTTAATTATTTATTATTTTATTTAATATTTCTTTGAAAAGGATAAAAGGGGATAAGGAAGAGAGAATCCATGAAACCATCCTTGATATAATTGCATCTTTACCAAATCTACCTCTTCCAGAGTTAAATATTCAACTAACAAAATTATAATTTGGCTACTCAAGATTTCTTAAAACAAATAGTAGTTTTCCTTCCCTAAAATTCTTTCCTAGCTCTTTTTTCCTGATTTTGGTTTCTCTACCCATTTCTCATTCCATTTTTTTTCTCGGAGTGCACGCTGAAGTGTGCCCAGGAGATGATTGATGAGAGAGAGTATGTTTCAGCCAGCCAAGAGGAGGCTTTGCGAGGCCGTGGCGATCCTTGAATCCATCCCAATTTTCGGATTCAGTTTTACATAACATTTTCAATAGCTCGGTAACTTTTTTGTAATTGTTGACAATTTTCTGACTAAAGTCTTTAACTGTTATGCATTTTATCAATTTTGTGAATTTTGGGACTTTCCGAAAATAAAAATAAAAATCGGAATGTTGTGAGAAACTGGCCGATCCCGTCTTCCACTAAAGAAACCCCTCCCAAACATTCGCATCGCATGGGAGTTTGCCATCTCCCTGAGAACACGAGAGAGGTATGCAGCCCGGCTGGCACTTAGGATGTCGGCTCCATTCGGACCCACTTTGTGGGAATCAAACCGAATATCAAATCAGTGATGTATAGTCTCAATTTACAGAGCTGGACATTTTGATAAAATTTTCTATATGAACCGAAAAATCCCGCTATTTGTCCAGGACGTTAGGCAAAGCATCGTTAAGCACAACATCGTTAGGCACAACATCATTAAGCGCAACATCGTTGAGCACAATATCGTTGAGAACAACATCTTTGAGCACAACAATGTTAAGCACAACATCGTTATGCACAACATCGTTATGCACAACATCGTTAAGCACAACATCGTAAAGCACAACATCATTAGGCACGGCTAATGAGGAATTTTGTTATATTGCCCGAATTTCTGTCGCTTATACGTTGACGATCGTAGTTTTGTCTTCCCCTCCCCCCGTCCCCCCTCGGAAAGAAACGCAGCCAGGATTCTCTCAAAACATGAGAAATAGGGTGATTTTCACAAAATAGATGAATAATAGACGAACACATTTTTTCAAAGAAAATCAAGTCAAATACGACATGGAATACAATAATGAAACACATTAAATTCCTAAAATTTCAAGTCGAAATACATTGCAATGTCAACAAAAATGTTGAATTTTCAATCAAAAAAGATTTTGTACCAAAAGAGATTTATTTTTAACCCAAAATTACGAATCTGCAATCATAACAAAAATTAATTTTTAACAAAACAGTTGCACCAACAACCAAATAGTTGAACTTTCAAGCAAAAGGGATGAATTTTCCACAAAATGGTTAATCTTTTAACCAATTAGTTAAATTTTCAATACAAAAAGACGAATTTCAACCAAAATAGTTGAATTTTCAACCTACGAAGATGCATTTTCAACCAAATGGTCGGATTTTCAAACAACAAAAATGAAAATTCATCTGAAAATAGTTAAATTTTTAAGCCAAAAAGACGAACTTTTTAACAGAAAGGTGATTTTTTAACCCAAAAAGTTGAACTTTCAACAACAAAAAATCATTTTCAACCAAGCAATTTGACTTTTCTACCATAAAAGAATAATTTTCTATCAAAAGACTAATTTAAAAACAGTCGGATTGAACAAAAAGAACGAATTATAAATAAAATAGTTGAATCCTCAACGAAACATATGAATCCTCAATACAAAATTAATCTTAATCCAAATAGCTGAATTTTCAACTCAAAAAAATGTTTTTCGAATCAAAAATAGAACCGTCCAGTTCAAAAAATATATTATCAACAAAAAAAAACGAACTTTCAAGTAGTTAAATTCTACCAAAAAACACGAATTCACAACAAAATACATCCATTTATAACGAAATTGTTGAATTTTAAAGCCAAAAAGACGAATTATCCACAGAACAGTTAAATTTTTAACAATACAGTTGAATCTTAAACTGAAAAAATTGATTTCTTATCATAGAATTAGTTTAATTTTGGACATAGTTGAAAAATATGATTTTTCAACCAAAAATATCAATTTTCGACAAAAAAGGTCATTTTTAACCGTACAGTTTAATTTTCTACCAAGACGTGGAAGTTTTAAGCGAAAAAGATGAACTTTCTACAAAAAAAATATTACAACCAAACGGTTGCATTTTGAACCAAAAAGGATGAATTTTCAACCAAGATAATTAATTTTCGACCGAAGAAGACGAATTTTCAACAAAATAGCTGAATATTCAAACCAAATTATAAATTTTTAACTGAAATGATGAATCTTAAAAAAATTAGTTTTCAACAAAAGAGTTCAACGTTTAACTCAAAAGATGATTTTTTAACCAAGAAGATTACATTTCTAAAAATGGAATAGTTACATTTTCGACTGAAGATATGAATCTTTAAACAAAAAAATGAATTTTAAACAAGGAAGTTCAAATTTTAACCAAGTAGTAAACTTTTCAATTAAAATTTGTTGAATTTCCTTATTGGGTTCTATTAATTCAGTTCGCATTTGAGCGAAAAAATTAGAGAAGGGGGAAAAACGGTAAGTGTTTTTAAAACAGGGGAAAAGAAGAATTATTTAAAAACTGAGAAAAAATCTTTCACTATATTCACAAACTTTGTTAAAATTTATCATCAGGAATCGTATTAAATGTTATCTAAGTTCGTAACGTTACTTCCACTGCCCCCCCCCACCCTGTTACCAACCGTAGTTTTTGGACCCCCTGCACCCCTCAAGTTGGTAAAGTAGTTCATGAACGGCCCCTAATTTTTATTGTATCAGAAAAGGTATTCAGAGTGTCATCTAGATCTGTCTGGCCAAAATCTTCCCTTTCTACTAGGAAATCTTCTCTTCTGTCTCAGGCATTATTCAGTAGAAAAAATTCATTTTAATGGGCTTCTGGCACAAGAAATAGGCACAGCATCCTTAGGCACAACATCGTTAAGCACAAAATCGTTATGCGTAACATCGTTAGGCACAACATCGTTAAGCACACCATCGTTAAGCACAACATCGTTAAGCAGAACATCGTTAAGCACAAAATCGTTAAGCGCAACATCGTTAAGCAAAACATCGTTAGGCACAACATCAACATTTTCCGAAAAAAGCTCTCTGTACCCTATGCCTTTGATTTGGTACCTAAACCAAACTCACAAATGCCCAGCTCTGTCACGGGCCAAATCTTGGATTAAAGTTGATAACTCAATGAAGTAATGAAATAAGCTGTAATAAAATCTCAAGCACGACACTAAGACATATTACATGACTGAAGCGAGTTACGAAATCGGAAAATTGGTAACGTAACATCGCGAGTCGACTGACTCCGTGTCAGCTGGACTGATTCGTGCGTGGAAGCCTAGAAGGTTCACCTCGTCATCCTGCTGCCAAGTTTGACAGGTGGCAGGAAGAGGCTTCCTGCCAAAAATGTCTTTACTTAAGTCTATCGAATATGTGACCAATGAACTGGGAAAATATCGTTTGTTCGCCTCGATTTCATTCTTGCAGGAATAAAGATGATGATGAGGAGGATGTCCAGTAAGAGGAGAATGGAACGAGCGGAACGATATTTTAATTCTCTAATCGAATCTTTAATTCTCTAATTGCGTATGAACGATTATTTTCCCGGTTTAGAGTAATTATCGTAAGCGTTCTCTAACCCAATTTTCCAATCCCCGGAGGTCGAACGAATTCTCTGATTTAACGAGATACGTGATTCCGTCCATTCGTCCCATTCCTCGTCCCAGTAATTATTGATCAATGATTATCTTCTTTGATCAAAATTTGTCAATTTTCATCTTATTTTCAGTGTTAATAGATAATAGACAGGGTCTATTTTAGGTGGAATTTCTTCTTTTCTTGATTAACTGCAGCAGGGCCTATTCTAAGATGTAGTTCTACACGGATCTTGTGGTTCTAAACTAATTTCCACTTTATAAAAATGCAGTTCTGGACACAAATCTAGATTGGAATATTTACGTCAACATTTTGGAATAGAAGTAAGAGTAGGAAACTTGAATTCAATTTTGGCAAAGATAAATAATAAATATTTCATACGAATAGTATACATAATACATAGATTGTATTTGAGATTTGACAGTAATTTTGAAGATTTTTTTCATCGAATTTTTTTTATCTTGAAGTCAGAGTAACAATTATTCAAGTTTAAACATTTTACCATTTAGAAATTACTCTATTCCAAACCGTTTTAATTTAGAAATTCTGAAATTTTTAACAATATTAAATTTAGTTAATATTTACTGGATCATCTTCCAAATT